>CM060618.1:41182631-41205131 GCA_030578275.1 Meda fulgida
ACACCGTTATGGTGATCAGTGTTTGCTTTAGTTGGGCCTTAAACTGTTGACTCTAGATTTTGTTTGGCTGTTGTATTTGAGTTATAACTGCCAGATGAACAAAGAAAAAAGTTGATCAGGTGGTGCTGATTATGTTATGACATAATCATAATTTGTTATGGATCACTGTACTCATTTAGAGTGTAATCTCCGACTTAAATGTATATTGTTGATTCTAGCATCACTGTGATTCTACAGCATAAGATCCAGAATTTTCTAAATGATTTCTAAAAAGTTGTTCTGATATTATGAAATTTTTATTTTAGGCACACACAGACATCAAAAATCAGTGTATGAATCTCAACAATGGTGACAAACAGAATATGCCATTAGGGAAAGGAAATTACTAAGACAATTCAGATAATAATTTATTCATACAGCAATGCATGATGGGAGCCATGGATGAGTTTTGATTGGTGGCACCCAGAATGCACTGCAACATACTTTATTATTGTCACCTTTGTTGAGATTCACAGACTGATTGTTGATGTCAGTGTGTCTAAATAAAATACAACTTCAAAGTCTTCTGATCAGAACAACTTTTAATAAATATTTTGTATGATATTGACATTTACTGTAGAATCACACTCTGCTGTAATCAACAAGGTAGACATAACTCTCTAAATGAGATTTGTGATTCAGATCAAATTATGATTAGGTCAAAACATAAGCAACACCATCTGATCAACTTTTCTCTTTGTTCATCTAGCAGTTATAACTCAGATACAACAGCCAAACAAATTCTATTTTTAACAGTTTAAAAGTCAAGAGCCCAACTAAAGCAAACACTGATCACCATAATGGTGTCTTTAAAAATAGATTTCTCCTTCAGTGATTCGGCTTGTTAACATCAGGTGTCTTCAATAATGGTCAATCATCACTCAATGAATCACTTAATTAGCTCATTAACTTTAACACACTTGACCACAGGAGAGTTCATTTAACACTGGAGTTTTTGCTTTGTACCTTAACCTTTAAAATAAAGGGTACATATATGTACCTTTTTGACCCTGAAAAAGGTACATATATGTGCCTTGAGGTCCAGTAATAAGCCCTATGAGGTACATTAGTTTAGATTGTACCTTGAGGGACAAAAATTGACTCCTACTGTACACCTTTTTCTGACAGTGTAAGAGTGTTTACTTTGTGGAACATTTATCATGTGGAATGTCTGTCGTTTAGAACATCTTTCATTTTGTTACGTCTATCATGTGGGATGTTTGTGGAATGTTGTGTGAAACCCCTGAAAGGTACTGTATATGAAGCGCCTGACAGAACCATTTGAGGTTCTATATAGAACCTCATATAATAGTGTTTCCTTTTTGGAACATTTGTCATGCCTAATGTCTGTCTTGTGAAACTTCTGTTGTGTTGACCGTCTATAGTGTGGAACGTTTGTCGTGTGGAATGTCTTTCATGCAAGCGATCACTTTTGAATACTTTTAAGAGCCTCTAAAAATAATCCATCAGTGATAAAACAGTGTGATGAAACACTAGCAGTTAATATGTTGCATGCAGAACTGTTTCCCATGTTTGCGTGTCTTGCACACGCGTGTCTCTCAGAGGAGAGCTCAGGTAGTGTAGCACAGTCCCATTTTAAGAAACTGGGCTGACCCATATGAGCAGAACTCTCGCCTCTGGTCTCTGTTGTACCCCATAAACTCCGGATCCTCCAACCTACATATGACTCCCCCCACCCACACACACACACACTCTCTCTCTGAATAACCCACTTCAGCGTCTCACACTCTCTCTCTTCTCTTAATAGCTCCTCAGATGAGTGGCGCTGCTCTTAAATTGATTGAAGTAATTAGAGATTACAGCAGCTCATCAGTCATCCAGCTGTAATTGTCTAACCGCCTACTCATCATTCTCTTGGTTAACAATCACTGATCCAGTGTCCAGCCCAAGATCATCGCAGCACTCACTGATCCAGTGTCTGACCGGAAATCATCGTAACACTCACTGATCCAGTGCCCAGCCCGAGATCATCGTAACACTCACTGATCCAGTGCCCAGCCTGAGATCATCGTAACACTCACTGATCCAGTGCCCAGCCGGAGATCATCGTAACACTCACTGATCCAGTGTCCAGCCCGAGATCATAGTAACACTCACTGATCTAGTGTCCAGCCGGAGATCATCGTAACACTCACTGATCCAGTGTCCAGCCCGAGATCATAGTAACACTCACTGATCTAGTGTCCAGCCCGAGATCATAGTAACACTCACTGATCTAGTGTCCAGCCTGAGATCATCGTAACACTCACTGATCCAGTGTCCAGCCCGAGATCATAGTAACACTCACTGATCTAGTGTCCAGCCCGAGATCATAGTAACACTCACTGATCTAGTGTCCAGCCTGAGATCATCGTAACACTCACTGATCCAGTGTCCAGCCCGAGATCATAGTAACACTCACTGATCTAGTGTCCAGCCCGAGATCATAGTAACACTCACTGATCCAGTGCCCAGCCGGAGATCATCGTAACACTCACTGATCCAGTGTCCAGCACAAGATCATCATAACACTCACTGATCCAGTGTCCGACCCGAGATCATCGTATCTCACTGATCCAGTGTCCAGCCCGAGATTATCATAACACTCACTGATCCAGTGTCCAGCCCGAGATCATCGTAACACTCACTGATCCAGTGTCCAGCCCGAGATCATCGTAACACTCACTGATCCAATGTCCAGCCCGAGATCATAGTAACACTCACTGATCCAGTGTCCAGCCCGAGATCATCGTAACACTCACTGATCCAGTGCCCAGCCCGAGATCATAGTAACACTCACTGATCTAGTGTCCAGCCCGAGATCATCGTAACACTCACTGATCCAGTGTCCAGCCCGAGATCATCGTAACACTCACTGATCCAGTGTCTGACCCGAGATCATCGTAACACTCACTGATCCAGTGCCCAGCCCGAGATCATCGTAACACTCACTGATCCAGTGTCCAGCCCGAGATCATCGTAACACTCACTGATCCAGTGTCTGACCCGAGATCATCGTAACACTAACTGATCCAGTGTAGATCATCGTAACACTCACTGATCCAGTGTAGATCATTGTAACACTCTCTGATCCAGTGTAGATCATCGTAACACTCACTGATCCAGTGTAGATCATTGTAACACTCACTGATCCAGTGTCCAGCCCAAAATCATCGTAACACTCACTGATCCAGTGTCCAGCCCGAGATCATCGTAACACTCACTGATCCAGTGTCCAGCCCGAGATCATCGTAATACTCACTGATCCAGTGTCCGATCCGAGATCATCGTAACACTCACTGATCCAGTGTTGATCATCGTAACACTCACTGATCCAGTGTCTGACCCGAGATCATCGTAACATTCACAGCATTTAGCAGGCGCTTTTACCTGAAACCACTTATAAAATGGAAACAAAAGCAATTAATTTATATTTTTTGACCAGTTACAGATGCAGCTGCATATTTAGCAGATTCCAGGCTTAGTTTGCATTAAGTTCAGAAGAAATGCACTTCATCTGATCTGAAACTGTGTTTGGATCTCTGTTACCTGAATTTGTCCAAATGCACAGATATACCTCATTTAGACAAGAAACTCTTGTTCAGAAACTTCTGTTTATCAGTCCTGTGGAAGAATGTGACTGACGACACTGAAAAACACTGTCTCCTGTAGTTTAGACGAAGAGTGTGTAGTTGTTGTTGGTGTGTGAGTCACAGCGCCTCCTGCTGGCTGGTCTGAGCTCACATTCACACCTGTTTATACCTGCCAGACACTCCAGACACCTGAGACGCCGCCAACACACACACACAGGCGCGTCTATCCCTACAACACGCTGTCCTCGACTAAACGTGTGCACAAAGTCACACACACACATGCTCTAGTTCTCATCTTAATTCATCATGAATCTACACTCAATCACATTTCTGACGCACATGGGAAAAATCACAAATAATCTGTCTATATAATATAAGCACAGTATTAAATATTTAATTGAAAACAATGCAATTACAACACATTTTGTTCTCTTTAAAAATATATATTTTTTCCTGCTAAACTTTGATTTAAAAACAAACTTTTTAAAAGGGAAAACAATTTAACAGAGCATTTATGAAAATGAATTTCGTTCTCTGTGAGTGTGTGTGTGTGTGTGTGTGTGTGTGTTTTGAGTTCAGTCTGAAGATGAAGGTCTTTTCTCTCCCTGCAGACGCTCTGAAATCCAGGACGCTGAAGATCAGCAGCTCCAGAGGACAAAAACACACACACACACAAATACATACACACACACGAGAACAGAGAGAGAAACTACAGACCGACTGCTATCAGTGTCCACAGGTATATACACACACACACAGACACACACACACTTTATTGATCCGGAGCTACATTAGTCAATAACTCTTTATACGCTGTAGAATATATGAAGATTGTATCACATATATGTTCCCATAATACTGACATATATGTGTGTGTGTGTTTTGTAGGGAATGAGAGCCCTACAGAATCATGTGGTTTCTGAGATGGAGGAGTGAGAGTTTGGCTGAACACACACAAGGTGAGACAAACACACACACACACACACACACACACACACACACACACACACACACACACACACACACACACACACACACACACACACACCTGCCATCAGCCTCTTTCAGCAAGTGAACATGTTCATCGTTGTTTCATTATTCAGTGTGTTTATGAAAAGTTTTTTCTCACGGGTCCGTCTGCTGCTGAGTTCAGATCAGACGTTTGATCACATAAAGATGGCAACATCTGACACACACACACACACACACACACACACACACACACACACACACACACACACACACACACACACACACACACACACACACACACACACACACACACACACACACACACACACACACACACACACACACACACACACACACACACACACACACACACACAGTAATCTGTGATAATCTGCGAGAAAGCTGCTGCTCTCATCAGAGTTTCACACACATCAAATCTCTCTATAGATCACTATAGAAGTTCATCATCCGGTGATGTTATGCAGTCGGTCTCTGTGATGCGGTTATTGTGAGATGCTCAATGTACGTGACTGTAAATGTACGACTGCTTCTCCTAAGACCCGTTCACACGATCAACCATAACTATAATCGTTACTGTAACCATAGAGTGAGAATATCACAACAGAAAGTCCACATCACAACTATAATGGTAACAACAGAGAAACAATATCACTGGAATCACTTTCAGCACAATGTTTTCCAGCTGATGAACGATAAAAACACTGACAGCCAATCAGAATCCGTCCTGCTTTAAAGAGCTCCAGCATTTAAAGAAGGCAGAATCGTGACACAGAATCGTAGAAACCCTAAAATCAAGAAAAAACACATTGGACAGGCAAATCACGTGGTCTCGTGAATCCAGTCGCTTCGCTTCTGAAATGCTCCTGGTGTGAGTTGGCTCCGTGTGGAGGACAGAATTAAACCTTGTCGGAGCCGTAATGTGCCACCGCAAGCGGCGCATGAGCAGCGTGTATTTTATCCGCCGTGCATGTTAATCAGTGAGTGCATTCAGTGCACCGGGAGCAGGAGCAGCGCGAGCGTCGAGCAGGAGCAGCAGTGAATCGGGGTTTTGATTTCACACAAAAAGTGCCCAAAATGCACAGAATAAACATATCTAGTGAGTTAACAAGAACTGGAGTAGAAAAACAAAAGAAAATAAAGAATTTACCTGTAGATTTTTAAAATGTTATTTAATAAAAAGATTTATGTAAAAAAATAATCAGTAGTTTTGGTGAGTATAATGCTTTTTTTGCCCCCGTTTTTCCATTGTGGATATGATTTTCTTCTGCATTTTTCTTGTAAATGTATGATCGAATGTTTTTTTCACACATTCAGACTATGGTAACGTCTGACAAGAGACTATTAACCCTTGAAGGACAAGACAAGGGAGGCTCCGTTTCTGAACTTATAATCGGAATTTATAATCGGAACCCAAGAATGAACAACTGTACACTAACTGGACACTACACTCACTCACTCGCTCGTTTCTCTCTACCCGGCCTTTTCCGAATTCTCCGCATTAACCCTAGAGCTGCCGGTGCAAAATAAAAACAGCAATTTCACAATTATAGAGAATCTGAGCGCTTCTACACTGTTAAAAGTTATTAATTCAGGTAGGACACCACTGAAGGCCTATGTGTGAAATGCACAGCCCGCCACTGAGTTATAGTTGTAGTTATCATTAGTTATAGTTATGTATAGTTGTAGTTATCATTAGTTATAGTTATGTTATAGTTTTAGTTATCATTAGTTATAGTTATGTATAGTTGTAGTTATCATTTGTAATAGTTATGTATAGTTGTAGTTATCATTAGTTATAGTTATGTTATAGTTTTAGTTATTAGTTATAGTTATGTATAGTTGTAGTTATCAATTGTTATAGTTATGTTATAGTTTTAGTTATCATTAGTTATAGTTGTTATATTTGTAGTTATCATTAGTTATAGTTGTAGTTATCATTCGTTATAGTTATGTTATAGTTGTAGTTATAGTTGTAGTTATCATTAGTTATAGTTATGTTATTGTTATAGTTGGGAAGTATACATTTGGGAGTAATTTTTGATAACAGCCTTAAATTTGACAAACAAATTAACTCAGTGGTGAAGTAGCTTTCATCATTTGAGATCTATTGCGAAATTAGGTTCCCTCTTTCGAGTACCAGTAAGAAACCTGGCGGCAGCGTTTTGTAGCAGTTGTAGGCGGGATAAGGAAGATTTAGCCACCCCAAGGTACAGCGAGTTACAATAATCCAGCCTGGATGAAATAAAGGCATGGATCACTGTCTCCAAATCTTTTACTGTTAAAAATGCTTTTATATTTCGCCTGTTCTTGCTTCGCTTCACTGGTTGCCGGTCGAATACCGTGTCAAGTTCTAGGTGTTGTTGTATGTGTTTAAGGGGGTAAATGGCCAGGCGCCTCAATACATTACGGATCTTCTCCACATGAAATTTTCTAAACCCTTAAGGTCCTCGAACAAGTGAATTCTTACTGTGCCACGATCTAGACTGAAATTAAAAGGTGATCGTCAAGTCAAGTCAAGTCAAGTGTATTTATATAGCGCTTTTCACAATATAAATTGCATCAAAGCAGCTTCACAATATCAATCAAATAACATAACAATGTTTGTTTCTTAGTGAAAAAACATCCACGTTTGGTAGGGCAGATCAATGGTATTAATGCTTGGTTAATTATTTTGAATATCCCCAACTGAGCAAGCCAAAGGCAACAGTGGCAAGGAACCGAAAAACTCCATCAAGTGACCTACCGGTGTCTTAAAACTCCATCAGGTGACCTACTGGTGTCCTAAAACTCCATCAGGTGACCTACAGGAGAAAAAAAAACCTTGGGAGAACCCAGGCTCAGTCGGGGGCCAGTTCTCCTCTGGCGTTTATGAACTAGAGGCCGGATTTACAGTAACTGTAATTTGATACAGAATTTTGTTTTATTTTATCACTTCGGGGTGGGTACGCGAACCGGAATCACAACGTTTTATCTATAGAGTGGGAAAGGGATCCTCCATAGGGAGAGGCTAGTTGGCACTTCAGCACTGCGTTGTCATCGGGTCCAGGCAAAGCTCCTAGTCAGATCTGGATATGGCCTGGATCCGGTAGGCTGCGGGAAAACCTCGGGATAAACAAAGACACTAAAATTAGCGTAGATGCCATTCTTCTTACGATGATGTAACGAGTACATCAGGATTTAAGGGAGGTGTTCCCAGTTCCGGCTGACCTAATCTATGCAGCCTAACATTGAATTATAGAAGTCTATAATATATTATGTGTATGCTAGGTCAAAGAGATGTGTTTTTAGTCTAGCTTTGAACTGACAGAGTGTGTCTGCTTCCCGGACAATGGTAGGAAGACTGTTCCAAAGTTTTGGTGCTAAATACGAAAAGGATCTACCGCCCGCAGTCGATTTAGATATTCTAGGTATTATCAACTGGCCCGAATTTTGAGATCGCAATAGACGTGAAGGACTATAATGCGTTAAGAGCTCGCTCAAGTACTGCGGAGCTAAACCATTTAGTGCTTTGTAAGTAATCAACAATATTTTAAAATTTATACGATGTTTAATAGGCAGCCAATGCAGTGTTGACAGAACCGGGCTAATATGGTCATATTTCCTGGTTCTAGTAAGAACTCGAGCGGCTGCGTTTTGGACCAGCTGTAGTTTATTTATTAAGCGTGCAGGGCAACCACCCAGTAGAGCATTACAATAATCTAGTCTTGATGTCATGAAAGCATGAACTAATTGTTCCGCATTTGTTAATGAGAGCATATGTCGTAATTTAGATATATTTTTAAGATGGAAAAATTCGGTTTTACAGATACTAGACACGTGACTCTCAAATGAAAGATTGCTATCAAAAAGCACACCCAGGTTCCTAACCGACGACGAAGACTTAACAGAGCAGCCATCAAGGGTTAGACAGTATTCTAGGTTATTACGTGTGGAAGTTTTTTGTCCAATAATTAGAATCTCTGTTTTTTCAGAGTTTAGTAGTAGGAAATTACTAGTCATCCAATTTTTTATATCAGCTATGCATTCCGTTAATTTTGTGAATTGGTAAGTTTCGTTAGGTTTTGAAGAAATATACAGCTGAGTATCATCGGCATAACAATGAAAGCTAATTCCATGTTTCCTAATGATATCTCCTAATGGTAGCATGTACAGAGTGAACAGCAGCGGTCCTAGTACTGAGCCGTGTGGTACGCCATACTTAACTTGTGATCGATAAGACATCTCTTCATTTACTGCTACAAACTGATAACGGTCAGATAAGTATGATTTAAACCATGCTAGTGCAATTCCACTAATGCCAACATAGTTTTCTAGTCTATTTAAAAGAATGTTGTGGTCAATTGTGTCAAATGCAGCACTAAGATCAAGTAACACTAATAGAGAGCTACAACCACGATCGGATGCTAAAAGTAAATCATTTGTAACTCTAATGAGAGCTGTCCCAGTACTATGGTGCGGTCTAAATCCTGACTGAAAATCCTCGTAGATATCATTTCTTTCAAGAAAGGAACACAGTTGTGAGGCTACTGCTTTTTCTAATATCTTTGACAGAAAAGGCAGATTTGAGATCGGCCTGTAATTGACTAATTCTGAAGGATCAAGTTGCGGTTTTTTAACAAGTGGTTTTATCATAGCCAGCTTAAAAGTTTTTGGTACGTATCCTAGAGACAAAGACGAATTAATGATATTAAGAAGAGGATCTATGATCTCTGGAAGCATCTCTTTCAATAGCTTAGTCGGTATAGGGTCTAACATACAAGTTGTCGATTTAGATGAATTGACGAATTTGCAGAATTCTTCCTCTCCTATAGCAACAAATGAATAAAATTTTTCCTCAGGGAGACTACAATGCACTCCCTGATGCGATACTGTAGTAGACGGTTGCATAGTTATAATTTTGTCCCTGATATTATCAATCTTATAAGTGAAGAAGTTCATAAAGTCATTACTGCTGTGTTGCTTGGAAACTTCTGTGCTTAAAGCTTTCTTTTTCGTTAGTTTAGCCACTGTTTCAAATAAATACCTAGGATTATGTTTATTTTCTTCTAATAGGGTTGAAAAATAAGCAGATCTAGCAGCTTTTAAAGCCTCTCTGTAAGCAATCGAGCTCTCTTTCCATGAAATCCGAAATACCTCTAGTTTTGTTTTCTTCAAGTTGCGCTCCATTTTTCTGGCTGCTCTCTTAAGGGCCTGAGTGTGCTCGTTGTACCACGGCGTTGGACTATTTTCTTTAATCTTCTTTAAGCGCAACGGAGCAACTGCGTCTAAAGTGCTGGAAAAGAGAGAGTTAAAAGTTTCTGTTGCAATATCGAGTTCTTCTAAGCTATCCGGGATGCTGAGATGATGAAACTGATTAGGAAGATTATTGATAAAGCAATCTTTAATGGCAGAAGTTATAGGTCTAACATATTTATAACACGGAGTCGGCTTTGCAGCCTTGGCTAAATGTAATTTACATGAGACTAGATAATGGTCTGAGATGTCATTGCTCTGCTGCAGAATTTCAACGGCATCAACATCTATTCCATGTGATAATATTAGATCTAGAGTATGATTACGACAATGAGTGGGTCCTGACACGTGTTGTCTAACTCCAATTGAGTTTACAATGTCTTTAAGTGCCAATCCCAATGCATCTTTTTCATTATCTACATGTATATTAAAATCACCAACAATTAGTACTTTATCGTTAGCCAATACTAATTCTGATAGAAAGTCCGCAAATTCTTTGATAAAATCTTTATGGTGCCCTGGTGGCCTGTATACAGTAGCCAGCAGAAATCTCAAACGTGATTTATCGTTTACACTATATATTTTAACATTAAGCACCAACACTTCAAAAGAAGTATATTTAAAAATAGATTTCTTAGTGGTTTTGAAAATATTACTATAAATTACAGCAACACCTCCCCCTTTGCGTTTTAGACGAGGTTCATGTTTATAACAGTAATCTTGTGGGGTTGACTCATTTAAAGTAATGTAATCGTTTGGTTTTAGCCAGGTTTCTGTCAAACACAGCACATCTAGATTATAATCTGAAATCATATCATTAACTATGAGCGATTTTGAAGTAAGGGATTGAAGTAAGCAACCCAAGCTTTATCATTTGTTCATCTGTATTATATCTGTTTTTTATTTGTTGAACATCAATTAAATTTTTTACCTGACGTTTTTTGGATTTCCAAATTCAGGGAACAGACACAGTCTCTATATGATGATATCTAGGTGAAAGAGGCTCTATGTGATGGGATTTATCTGACCTTGGTGACGCGAGGCCGCTAGCAGACGGTCGGTTTAGCCAGTCTGTCTGCTTCCTGACCTGAGCCCTAGATTGTCATGTTTTAGCTCTAAGACTATGTGCCATATTACTAGAGAGAAGAGCAGCACCATCCCAGGAGGGATGAACACCATCTCTTTTCAACAGGTCAGGCTTGCCCCAAAAACTTTTCCAATTGTCTATGAATTCTATATTATTCAACGGACACCACTTAGACAACCAACCATTGAGTGAGGCCAATCTGCTAACTATCTCATCACTCCTGCGAACAGGAAGGGGGCCAGAGGAAATTACAGTGCCTGACATCGTACTTGCGAGTTTACACACCTCTTTAATATTAATTTTGGTGATCTCCGACTGGCGGAGTCGAACATCATTAGTGCCGACATGAATAATGATCCTAGAGAATTTACGATTAGCATTAGCCAGCACTTTTAAATTTGCTTTGATGTCAGGCGCTCTGGCTCCCGGCAAACATGTGACTATGGTGGCTGGTGTCTCTATTTTCACGTTCCGTGTGATCGAATCACCAATTACCAGGGCACAATCAACAGAATTCTCAGTGGGTGTTTCACTGAGTGGGGCAAATCGATTTGTTATGGTAATTGGAACGGAAGAGTGTTTTTTTAATCCGCGACTAGAGCGATCTCTCACGGTCACCCATCTGCCCTGCTGCGTGGGCTCTACTTCAGCCGGAACCGAATCATGTACAGAGTTCACTATGCTAGGCGCATCCAAAATAGTATCTAAAGCTCTAGTACTATCCTTACTATCCTCAATTAAAGTTTGGATGTGTGTCTCTAGCTCGGAAATCTTCTCCGTCAGCCTGACTGTCTCCTTGCATTTATCACAAATAAATCCTATATTGCCATTGGAGAAGGCTATACTAAACATATGACATGTGACACAGGTGACAATAACAGGACAAGACATTACTCACCGTTTTTGTTGACTGATTCTTACTTACCTGGGCTTTTATGAACTCAAAGGCGCGGGCGCGCGAGAGAAAATAAATAATAAATAAATGAGCGCGGGTGGCGCGTAAACACGCGTGCTGTGCTAACAATAACGGAAGCTAGCGATGTAAGGTTAATCTGAGATGGTGGGTAAACTATATTTAGTAATATAAACAACTAGAAATGATAGTAAATGATAGTTCAAAACAGAAAGAAATACAAAGCTAATACGAGGCGTAGAGCTTACAGCCTCGACGCAAACAAACTCACAGCAGGCAGGAAGGCAGACAGGAGCAATCGATCCGAGCTAGAATCGATCCGAGCATCGTGCCTTTTCTGTCGCTGCTCCACGTCTGTGGAATGATTTGCCAGAACATCTAAGGTTGTCTTCCACTGTTGATAGTTTTAAATCATCATTAAAGACTTCTTTTTTTTCTTTGGCGTTTGGTCAAATGTATTTTTATAATGTGTTTTATGATGGGTTTATGTTGTGTTTGTGTCGGTTGGTGTATTCATGTATTTTATATTGTTTGAACTGACTGTACAGCACTTTGGTCAGCAGTGGCTGTTTTAAACGTGCTTTATAAATAAAAATGTCTTGCTTTGCCTTATAGTTATTAGTTTTAGTTATATTTATTGTTATATTTATTATTAGTTATAGTTATGTTATTGTTATCATCAGTTATAGTTATAGGTATAGAGAAGACCCTAGTATGAAGATAATATAGTTCTAGTTGTAGTTATGATTTTTTAGTTGTGTTTGTCTGGTTTGTCGGTGTGTAGACGACTGAGAGCTGAATCGCCTGTAGATTAATGTTACTGGGATCATCACTCGTCTACTGGGATCACTCGTCTAGATTAATGTGACTGGGGTCAATCGTCTAGATTAATGTTACTGGGGTCACTCGTCTAGATTAATGTGACTGGGGTCACTCGTCTAGATTAATGTGACTGGGGTCACTCGTCTAGATTAATGTTACTGGGGTCACTCGTCTAGATTAATGTGACTGGGGTCACTCGTCTAAATTAATGTGACTGGGGTCACTCGTCTAGATTAATGTGACTGGGGTCACTCGTCTAGATTAATGTGACTGGGGTCACTCGTCTAGATTAATGTGACTGTGATCACTCATCTAGATTAATGTGACTGTGATCACTCGTCTAGATTAATGTGACTGGGGTCACTCGTCTAGATTAATGTGACTGGGGTCACTCGTCTAGATTAATGTTACTGGGGTCACTCGTCTAGATTAATGTGACTGGGGTCACTCGTCTAGATTAATGTGACTGGGGTCAATCGTCTAGATTAATGTGACTGGGGTCACTCGTCTAGATTAATGTGACTGTGGTCACTCGTCTAGATTAATGTGACTGGGGTCACTCGTCTAGATTAATGTGACTGGGGTCACTCGTCTAGATTAATGTGACTGTGATCACTCGTCTAGATTAATGTTACTGGGGTCACTCGTCTAGATTAATGTGACTGGGGTCACTCGTCTAGATTAATGTGATGGGTCACTCGTCTAGATTAATGTGACTGGGGTCACTCGTCTAGATTAATGTTACTGGGGTCACTCGTCTAGATTAATTTGACTGGGATCATTCGTCTAGTGATTGGGAGAAGCTGTTGCTTTGATCCGTAGTTACTTTGTTTTGAGATGACATGATGACATTAGAGAATTGAGGGTTTAATATAGTGTCTCTTAAAATATCCGGGTCTAGCTGTAATATGTAATTTTCAATTGTAGTAATTAAGTGAATGAAACATTTTTTATGTATGAAATAGCAGGAGAGACAGAAAAGGTGCATCTCTAATGATGTTCCTAGCCGTCACATCATTAATCACGCTCTCTCTCTCTCTCACACACACACACACACACACCTGTACTGCTCATTATCAGAGCACATGTGAGCAGATGGGCTGCTTTTAATGTGTTAATGTGTTTACTAACCCATCGATCTGCTGATCTGTGTGTGGTGTGTGTGTGTGTGTGTGTGTGTGTGTGTGTGAAGTGTTGTGGTTTATTTTCATTTCTGATGGTGTAATTAGATCTGATTAATCAGAGTTCATCATGTGTTGGCACTCATGATCACGCAGCGGCCGCACGTGTTCAGACTGACTGATTGATGAATAAATCATCTGCACCGCTTCTGTGTGTGTGTGTGTGTGTGTGTGTGTGTGTGTGTGTGTGTGTGTGTGTGTGTGTGTGTGTGTGTGTGTGTGTGTTTGTGTGTGTGTGTGTGTTCAGAAACGAAAGGACTCGTCTGGTTCTGTTGGACTCTTCATTTCAAGAAGACTCTTCAAGCCTTTCAGCATTTTTGCAGTATGTTCTGCTCTAGAGGATGTTTGTGTGTTTTAAATGAATAGTTTTAAATCCTGTCATCTTTTACATGTTCTCGTATGATTCTTTTCTGAGTGACAGAATCTGGCGCTTGAACTGAGAGTGCTTAACTCCCGAGGTATGATGTGTAATACGGTCGCTGTGATTTGTTCACACAGGCTTGACTCTTGACTCTACTGAGGGATGAGAGTTAAGCCCCTACTCTCTACCATTACGGTGAGGCTGCATTAAGCACAGGGGCTGTAGGTGGACTGCGGGAGGAGTCGAAAAGGAATATTTTTGTTTAAGCTAGCTCTGATACTGCTAATGATTAATTTGCTAGATCTAATTCTGAGGATAGATGCAGAATTAAGTTTGAGGCTGCCTCCCCTTGAGTATGGGTCTTTTAATCACGCGGCTCCTTTATGATCCTTTAAATTACAGCGTTTTGCTGAGGCCTATGTAGTTTGGCCTCTTCTTCCTACAGGCCTCCGCTCTCAGGAGGTCCATCTGGACATTGATATCAAGTGTGTCATCTCTCTTTGGGCCGCTGTGATAAACTGTTCTTAAGGTTGAGTGCAGTTTGACCTCCACTCACCTGAGCTCCATTTAGCCTCCCCCAACCGGGGCCCCTAAACAGGCAGTTTTCGCGAGTGCTCCGGAGATCAATAGCTTGGTTGAGCCTGGGCCTCCCCTTCAGAGACTGTAAGCAGGTCCTCTGCTCCCACAAGAGAGCTGGAGATGATCCCCAGACTGCAGGAGCTATAGTGGAGTGGACCCTCCCCTTTACTGGGACACCTTCTCTTGGGTCCTTGACGCTCTGCTCCGGCTCAGGCAGACTTTGGAGACTATAGCACAACTAACACTTTGCATCCATTTTCTAGTTTACTCTAGTGGGCGTAGTTCACCCTTCCCTTATATGGTTTCTTTATTAGGGTCTAACGTCCCTGGTTCTAGACTAGTCTAACTTTGGGATCACAGTCTTGGTTGAGCATTGGACTCCCCTCAGCTCCTCAGAGAACCCATCTCTGGGCCCTGAGGAGAAGTGGTTTTGCCGGAGCTTTGCATGCCTTCTCACTGGTTGAGCACCCTTAATTCAGGAGTTTGACTCAAGATGCTGACTCTCAGTCCGACGGGCTGGAATGTTTTGTTTCTTAAACGCTCTCCTGTGGTGGAGTTGTCTCCCATTGATAGCGGGTCCCTTAAATAAACAGCTCCCTCGGGTTGTGAGTGACAGACCTTGGCTATATTGGCCCGGATTCGGCTGATTCAATATCAACAAGATGATGTAATGCCATATGAATTAAACTCACCGAGACTGACCACAGTTTCTTTTCCATTGTGCATAATTTGATTATATCCATGTACCATATTTTCCGGAAATGCATTTTAATCATCTGGAATGTGCTGCGACTTATATAATGCATTAATGTCTGTATTGGTGCTGAAAGTGAGAGGAACGTGAGGTCAAATTTTTGTAGCTAATTTTGCTTTGAATAAATTCATTTAGGCTTGGAGTTCAATAAACTTTTTGAATAAAGCAGCGTTTCCATCCCATGTGTTCAAGAGAACAAAATAGACAATTCCAAGAAAACTGGTGCAAAATATCGGTAATAAAACTGCAAGTTGCTGCAATCTTTTTCTTTTTACCCTCCATCATAAACAAGTGTCTCAGAGCGTCAGACGAAACACAGTAAATGCTGTCATGGTCTCTGGCGTGCTGATGCTGGTGTTCGGGAACACACTCGTGTGTGTGAGACGCTTCTGGAGGGAATTAAACCCAAACATTCTGATCACACACTTCCACTGCAGCGTTTCAGAAACACCAAATCAACATCTGAGATGCTGCAATGCCATTGGTCCGCTGGTTGCTCCAGTTATCAAATCACAGCTGATGCTGACGCAAAGTCATATAGTCTACATAAAATTATAATTGAGAATACGACTGTAAAAGAAAATAGTAAAATAGTAAATTCTTTGTACGCCAGTGTTTCAGCGCGTTGTTGTGGGAAGAGCGCATTCACAGCAGGATTAACTTAGTTCAAGTTCATATTCGTAAGTTTCACATTCACATTATTTTATGCAGATATAAGTTCTAATATGTTTATGTGAGACTTTTGTTTTTATAATCCGGCTCTTTAAATAATTTTATAAAAATTATATAAAAATTTGGATTTAGATTGATTGGCCAATTTATCGGTTATCGGTAATGGACAAAATATTCATATCTTAACACACACACACACACAGTGACTCACACACAGTCACTCACTCACACACACAGTCACTCACTCACACACACACGCACACACACACACACACATAGTCACTCACTCACACACACGCACACACACGCACGCACACACACACACACACACACACACACAGTCACTCACTCACACAGTCACTCATTCACACACACAGTCACTCACTCACTCACACACACAAACACACACACACACACACACACACACACACACACACACACACACACACACACACACACACACACACACACACACACACACACACACACACACACACACACACACACACACACACACAGTCCTCATCCATGTAATGTGCTCCTGAAATAGCAGAGTGAGCTGAAACTGTAATCTGTGAAAAGCTTCAATCAATCTCATTCCACTGATTACAGTCCGGTGTGTGTGTGTGTGAGTGAGAGTGTTTCTCACCTCATAAACAGCACTCTCTTATGCTAATTACAGTGACGTGAGTGGCTCCTGCAGAGGGGCGGAGCCTGAGTGAGGCCATCAACTGTATGGAGAGCTCTATTTTAATGGTTGCCATGGAAACTGAGTGTCGAGAGAAGTGCAGACTCAGATCTCTGATCTGTGTGTCAGTCTGCGCATCACAAACCTGTGTTTCAGTCCCGCACAATCTCCTCCAGGAAAACAGTACCTAAGTAGCTAAGCTAAAACAATCAAAACCGGGAAATTAAATAAATATATAACATCATAAAATGTAAAAACTCTCACCATAAATTACTCTCATGAGCATAGATATGGAAGTATTTATCATGAAAGAAGCTTTAAAAAAGAAAAATGTAGAAAAGTTATAGAAGTTTAGGTCGAGTGTAAAGCAAATGTATGGAACTAAACATTTATATTTTATACAAAATATATATTTCCGAAATAATTTTGACTAAAAAATTGCTATAAAATCATCTGTAAACAAGTTATGTCAAAATTAAAAATTCATTTCACAAAAATGAAGCCTCTAAAAGGATTTAAGGTAGTGTTTCCATGGCAACGCAACGTACTATTTCAAAACCGTTTTTGCAGGCATGACACAGTATCAATGCATCAGCGGATAACCTATAGGTAAACTCAGTAGCTAGGGGAGTGGTTCCGCTGAAGTAAATAGATCCACTTTATATACTACACTCCTCCCCTTTTAGATTAATGCTACATAACTAAGTAACATACAACATTGCCAATGCATTAAACACAATTTGTTATTCAGTTGACAAATATTGAAACCCTTTTTTTTTTCAGTCAATAAGTCTCATAAGTGACTCATAAATCCAATCTTTTCGGTGGTGCCCTGAGTCGTTCAGGGTTACGCCTGGGCACTTGCGGAGTGCTCACTGCAGGGGGCACTTCCTCTGTAACTGTGGGTGTCACTGTACTGTGATCAGAGTTGGTTCCAGGATCAGGTGGACGTCCTGGTTGCTCCGGTGTCTTTGGTTGAGCATTCAACAGCTGATCCACATGACGTCTCCAGGTCTGCTCGCCAGTGTCCACCTCGTACATCAGAGGGCGGCTCCTAGTGACAATCTGCCCAGGCGTCCATTTGTCCCCTCGGTAGTCACGTGCCAGTACCTGCTGTCCCACATCGAAGCTCCTTGGTTGTTCACTTGAAAAGCCACTGAACTGTTTGTTCTGCACTTCTCTCCTCAGGTTTGGTTTCAGAAGGTCAATGCGAGATCTCAGCTGTCTGTTCATAAACAGCATTGCAGGTGTCTGATTAGTTGTTGCATGGACAGAATTGCGGTACACCAGGAGGAAATTGTCAATTTTGTGTTGAAGTGAGATGTCTTCTTTTGTCATTGCTTTTATGGACTTTTTTAATGTTTGTACGAACCGTTCTGCTAATCCGTTTGTTGCTGGATGGTGAGGTGCTGACTTGAAATGCTTGATACCATTCTTTTTCATGAAATTTTGAAACTCTTCAGAAGTATACTGTGGACCATTGTCACTCACAATTTGCTCAGGCAGGCCATTCCTGGCGAAGATGGTTCTCAGAACAGAAACAGTCTTTTCTGATGTTGTTGATTTCATTGGGACTACTTCTGGCCATTTTGATTGAGCGTCCACAGCTATGAGAAACATAGAGTTCATGAAAGGGCCAGCAAAATCAATGTGCACTCTCTGCCAGGGTGCAGACGGCCATTCCCATGGACGTAGGGGAGCCTGTGACGGTGTATTTTGAATGCTCTGGCATCCTGGGCAGGTTTTGGTGATGTCCTCGATTTGTTTATCTATCCCTGGCCACCATACGTAACTACGGGCCAGACTTTTCATCTTCACCGTGCCCACGTGACCCTCATGTAGACTGTCCAACACTCTGGTGCGAAGCCTGGAGGGCACTACCACACGTGATCCACACATCAGGGTTCCCTGGCAGACTGACAGCTGAGCACGTCTTGCTGAAAACTCAGGAAAACATGGATTCCCATGGGCAGGCCAACCTTGTACTGTGATGTCATACACCTTGGAAAGTGTTGGGTCATTCCGCGTTTCTTTTCGTATCATGGCATTTTTAACTGGCAACTGGTCTACCAGTGTTGTGTGGAACATTTCAGCCGGGTCACTCTTTGATGGAATTTCTTTCACAGATGTTGACAGTGGGAGGCGTGACAAACCATCAGCATTACAGTGTTGTTTAGTACCCTTGAACTCGATGTCATATGAGTGTGCTCCTAAGAACAGGGCCCATCGCTGCAGTCGCGCGGCTGACATCACTGGGACTCCTTTTCGTGGATTGAATATTGATACTGATCCAGTTGATGATCAGTTACTAAGGTAAACCTTCGGCCATAAAGGTAATGGTGGAACTTTTTGATACCCCATACTAGGCTAAGGGCCTCCCTGTCTATCTGTGCATAATTGCGTTCGGCACTTGAAAGGGACCTTGAAGCGAATGCGATTGGGCGTTCCAGTCCATTATCCATTGTGTGCGATAAGACTGCACCAATGCCTTACGGGGACGCGTCACATCTTAGACGGATGGGTCTGAATGGATCATAGTGGGTCAGTAGCTCGTCAGATGTTATTTGTCTTTTTGTTTCTGCGAATGCCTTTTCACATTTTCTTGACCAATGCCATTCCACTCCTGTCTGTAGTAGTGCATTTAGTGGATACAGCACTGAGGCAAGGTTTGGTAGAAACTTGTAGTAATAGTTGACAAGACCCAAGTACGATCTGAGTTGTGACACATTTTCAGGTTTAGGTGCTTTCAACACTGCCTCAATCTTCTCTTGTGACTTATGCAAGCCGTGCTTGTCAATGACATGCCCGCAGTATGAGATTTCACTTTTGAAAAACTCACATTTCTTACTCTTTGCCCGTAGGCCATACTCATTTAGCCTGGTGAGTACTTTGCTCAGGTTTTGGAAGTGATCATCATCATCTTTTCCTGTTATGATAATATCTTCCAGGTAGCATTGTGTTCCAGGGATGTCCTGGAGCACCTGGTCCATGGCTCTTTGCCAAATGGCTGGGGCGGACGCAACACCAAACACAAGTCGGTTGTATTGGTAAAGTCCGTTATGCGTGTTGATGGTTAGGAACTTTTTGCTTGACTCCTCCACTTCCATCTGGAGATAGGCCTGTGACAAGTTGATCTTTGAAAACTTCTCCCCACCAGCCAATGCTGAGAAGATGTCTTCGATTCGTGGAAGGGGGGTACTGCACCGTGCGCAGCACCGGGTTGATGCTCACTTTGAAGTCCCCACATACGCGCACTTCACTTTTCCCTTTCTTCATCACGGGAACAATGGGCGTAGCCCAGTCACTCCAGTCAACTTTTGAGAGAATGCCGGATGCCTCCAAGTTCTGCAGTTCGGCGTCTACCTTGGGACGTAGTGCACACGTAGACGTAGACGGCATCGGGCGCGCCTTGTGGAATCTCGGGTTGGCATCTTTGTCAAGTTCAATTTTTGCTTTCAGGTGTTTAAGTTTACCAATGCCTTTCTCAAACACGTGTGCATTGGCCTAAAACAACTGTGGCAGTCTCTGATCAAGCCTGCAGGTGGAGCTCTTGAGGCCTGTTGAGATATTCAGGGCTTTTATTGCATGCCAGTCAAGCTGAATTTTCCTCAGCCATTCACACCCCAGTAGTGCTGGGCCTGTGGTTTTCAGGACATAGAGCTCTAACTTGTATGTTTGGTCAGCATAGACCACATCCACGTTAAGCTTCCCTTTTGGTGACACTTTTTCACCTGAATACGTTTTTAACATTACTGATGTTTTTTTCAGTGATAAGTGGGAGAACAGCCTGTCATAGTCGGTCTCAGAGATCCCTAAATAAAGCTGAACCTGTGTCCAGTTCCATTTTGAGTTTCACTCCAGACACTGTTGTAGTGACCCATATTATTTTTCTTCAGTTCTTCTTCATCAGTTATGCTATGCAGCTCTAAGCATGACAGGTCCTCTTCCTCACTGCTGTTTGTGTTGTCTGAATGTTCTGTTACTTTGTGCATTTCATTTGCTTTGGTCTTTGATTTGGGTTTAAAACCTTTGTTCTTTCCAGATTTTTCTTTTTGGGCATTGGTTTGATCTGATTTGCATGCTCTTTCTATGTGGCCTTGTTTGTGGCATTTCCTACATGTCTTTTCTTTGAACCAGCAGTCGTTTGCACTGTGAGATGATTTACCACACCTGTAGCATTTTTGCTTTTTGCCATTCAAGGACATTTGATGCACTTCGTCTTCTAAGCTTTTCTTCTGTAGCTCTGATGCACCCTTAGCTGCTGTTTCCATTGAGATAGCTAGTTCGAGTGCTTTCTTCAAATCTAGCTCTTTTTCGGACAGTAGCCTTTTCTGTGTGCTTGTACAGTGAATGCCACATACTAAACCATCTCTCAAGGCATCGCCAAGTCCTTCTTTAAAGTCACAATGCTGCGAGAGTCTGCGCATTTCAGCCATATACTAGGATATGCTTTCATCCTTTGTTTGATTCCTCTTATGGAATCGGAATCTTTCCGCTATCACTAGTGGTGCGGGATTTAAGTGCTTCTGTAACGAGTCAACAATGTCTTTATATGACTTTGTCGACGGTTTAGCAGGGCTCAGGAGATTACGCAGCAAACTGTAAGTTTTAGCTCCCATTAGACTGAGGAGGACGGAACTTTTTTTTGCATCCTCGATATCATTGGCAGCGCAGTATAACTCCACTCGCTCTATATATGATTCCCAGTCTTCACTTGAACTATCAAACTCCTCTACTTTTCCAATGTAAGCCATTTCGGACATGAAATCCAGATCTTATCCGTGTATCCTTTTACTGTGTGCTATGCACTGTTACTCACGGATCCTTTGCTAGGTTTCGTTTCCTCTCCTTTCTCCTTCCCTCCGGTTTAACTTTTTATTTCGTGCAGTTGTTTAGGGTCCGGTTTACTCGTCGCCAATTGTTGTGTCTTTACCCCAACATAGTATATTAGAATAAAGGATTCAACTCGGAGGTAAAATGAATGTGCCTTTCCTTAGCTTCATCGGTAAACAATGACACAGTATCAATGCATCAGCGGATAACCTATGGGTAAACTCAGTAGCTAGGGGAGTGGTTCCGCTGAAGTAAATAGATCCACTTTATATACTACAGTAACAGAGATTGTTTTGGCTTTATAGCGGTTCTTGAATAATGTTATTTTCCAGCTAAAGTTAGTTTTGATTGATTCACTTCCGTTGAAATTATCATTTGTTATTAAATTAGGGGCCGCTAAGACGCCGGCGTTCTCTCTGAACAGACTTTAAACTGAACCTGTGATAAACGCTGATGGCGTTCACATGCGCATTAAGAGCTGATTCTATAGTTATGTGCATTTGAATATATGTGCGCAGGTTTGTAATTCCCCACAAATCATGCCTAAACAATGCCTAAACATGCCTACTTGTCTTGCCTATAAATTTGATACAGAATTGTATTTAATTTTATCACTTCAGGTTAGGTACGCAAACCGAATTCCCCACAGCGCTTTATCTGTAGAGTGGTAAAGAAATCCTGTAGTTTGTTTATTAAGTGTGCAGGGCAACCGCCCAGTAGAGCATTACAATAATCTAGCCTTGATGTCATGAA
>CM060618.1:41210131-41240131 GCA_030578275.1 Meda fulgida
ACTGATTGTACCCTCCCTGCAATAGTCAGAGGTAGGCAGCTCCACCTTTGAAAGTCAGCTTTCATTTGGTTAACTAAATGTGTAAAATTGGCCCCAAGAAGGGAGGTGAAGGAACGCGTAATGTTTATTCCATATTTGAAACCAGAATGTGTTAAGTGGAAGGGAACTGCTTCTTGTTTAATTTGCATTGCCAAATCATTAATGGGGAAACATTCGCTTTTCTGATAGTTGAGTTTGTAGCCAGAAAAAGATCCAAAATTATTCAATAGTGATACAATTACAGGGGCGCTAGCTTCTGGATTGCTTACATAGATCAAGAGATCATCTGCATACAGAGAGACACGATGTTCCTCAGTCCCACGCCCAACCCCTCGAAATAACAACGACGACTTTAAAGCAAGCGAAAGAGGCTCGATTGCCACTGCAAATAGGAGCGGGGATAGAGGACATCCTTTACGTGTCCCACGTGTCAAGGGGAAAAATTTGGAATGAGATTGATTAGTTTGAATACATGCTTGTGGGGACGAATAGAGCAGACGAATCCATGCCAGAACCGTGTCACCGAACCCAAACCTCTCCAATACGGCTAACAAGTATTTCCACTCCACCCGGTCAAAGGCCTTCTCCGCATCCAGGGAGATTACAGCTTCTGCAGTCGAGGAAGGACCGGGGGAGTAGATCACGTTAGCAAGTCGGCGAATATTTGAAAAAGACTGGCGACCCTTTATAAAACCAGTCTGATTCTCAGAAATTACCTTAGGGAGAACGGATTCTAAACGATGAGCCATCACCTTGGCTAAAATTTTTATATCAACATTTAGGAGGGAGATAGGACGATAAGAGCCACAGTTAGTGGGGTCCTTGTCCTTTTTGAGAAGTAGTGTAATCTTAGCTTGTGTGAGGGTCGGGGGCAAGGAACCGTTTTCCTATGATTCGTTAAATACTTCCAGCATAATAGGTGCAAGTTTATCTTTAAATTTCTTAAATAATTCTGGGGGGTAACCGTCGGGTCCTGGAGATTTACCAGTTTGCATGTCTCCGATGGCTGCAGCGATCTCTGTCAGTGCAAGAGGTCGATCTAATACTTCCCTGTCTCCAGGCTCAATAGTAGGTAATTCTAAATTTTCTAAAGAACTGTTCATATTCATAACATCTGATGGGAATTCAGACGTGTAAAGTGTAGAGTAAAAAGTTGCAAAAGTGTTATTGATATCCTTTGGGTTGGTGACTATGTTTTGATCCTGATCTCTCACTTGGGGTATGAGCCGTGAAGCAGCCTGACGTTTCAGCTGGTGAGCCAGCAATCGACTAGCTTTTTCTCCGTACTCATAGTAAGTGCTCCGGGTCCGCAATATTAAGTATTTAGCCTGGTTGGTGGATAGAAGATTAAGCTTAGACTGTAGAGCTATCCGTTCTTTGTATAATTCTGGGGAGGGGCTTTCAGAATATTTGCAGTCTAATTTAAAAACTGAATCTGTCAGGTCTTGTATTTGTTTGCGGCGTTCTTTATTGACGTGTGCTACATAGGAGATGATTTGTCCTCTTAAGTACGCTTTTAAGGTTTCCCAAAGTAGGGAGTATGATATGCCTTCCTTCTTGTGTACTTCCAGAAAAGTATCTATATTAGTTGCCACATGTTCGCAAAATTTCTCGAAAGAGAAAGCAGCAGGGAATTAAGTCTCCAGAAGGATTGCTCTACAGTACAGTTGATAAACTCACACACATCTGATCACATTTTGTGCAATATTGTAAAATTCTGAATTCCAGTCAAACGTCTAATTCACTTTAATTTTGCAGTATTGATTGAACAGAGATTGTCACAAGCCTTATTTATGAAAATTGTTTATGTATATTAAGATTTTTGTATAAAATAGAGCCAGAGTTAAAGAATGTGTTTTTTCTCACAGGTTTCTCTCTCCTCCATCATGCCCATCTGCGTCTACCGAGGCTTAGCTCCAACCTCTCAGGAAAAGCGGGCGTGGCTTTGTCCAGCAGCCACGCCCTCACCCCACTGGCCCCGCCCCTCGCTCCCCCAGCTGTTGGCCGTGTGCCTGCTCCTGCTTCTACCAGCCGTCCAATCACGGCGCGATCGTGGCGGAGGGGGCATGGCCCACTACATCCCATCATCAGTGGCCCAGTTCCCGCCCGTCTCCAAGCTTCTGCAGGGCCTGAGCATCGCAGTGGTGCTGGTGGGCAACTCCAGTGAGGTGGTGCTCGCCGGCACACGTGATAAGGACGACTTCGCCCACATGCCGCTAGCGCCCAGCGTGGAGATGCTCACCATGAACGAGACGGACCCCAAGAGCATCATCAAGAGCATCTGCGACCTGATGACGGAGCACTGGCTGCAGGGGGTCGTGTTCGGAGATGACACCGACCAGGAGGCCATCGCTCAGATCCTGGACTTCATCTCGGCGCAGACACACATCCCCATCCTGGGCGTCAAGGGAGGATCCTCCATGATCATGGCCGCTAAGGTACGCAACGCTTAAACAGAAACTGCTAACGTTTATTCCATATCCACCTTATTCCTGTATAGGTGGCATTTCCGGTTTAGGGAACTTCCATTCAAATAGACTGAAACGAATCATTCAAATCATAAGGTTGCCCTCAAGCCAGTCTCTCTTGAAGCCAACACTGAAGTGACTTAAACTGCAGTTCATCCACTGGCCACTAGAGGCTCAATCCCATAAACCCCCATGGTAAAATGCCCAACTTTACAGCAGAAAAAAATATGTTGACAGCCTGGTGTTAAAAGTGGTTATGGTCTATATCGCTAATTTTGCCCTTAATGGCGACTGTGAGGGGGGTACATTTTTAATAAATCATCCGTTTAAAATATATTAAGCCTTAAAGTTATGCGTAATTAAGGGCGTGACCACTTCAGTGACAGGTGGATTGCAACTGATGTCACTACTAACCGTTGTCTGCTAACGTTAGCGTCACTCACCTCATCCGCCTCGCTGCACACGCTCGTTTATCCGGGAGTGACGCGCGGCCAAGATGGCGACGGCCGGCTCCGCCCTCTTTGGGCTTCGGAAACTCTTCAGAAACACTACGGGTGATGTCACATACACTACACATGTGTTTATACAGTCTGTGGTTGCCCCACAAATAAAGCTGATCCGCCAGTGTGACTGAATGAGCCGTCAATTTCCCTTCATGTTTTATTTTCAGACATCATGAGAATAGCGTAACATTTCTTACGTAACGTAACGTTTCTTTTCAGTCGCTACATTCTTTTCCTTGTGATTGTTTTCTTTTTTTCCTGTGCATTTCACTTTAATAGTATGAAAAAGGACAACATATACTGCACATTTGTGGTCTGTTCTCCTGATTTAATTTACGATATATCCCACTAATAATTCACTGGAATGCACAAAGAATCTCTCGTTTTTCTCGTCAAATTCTCACGTCTCTTTCCAGGTTTTTTTCACAGGTAAATACAATTTATAATCTGTCAAAACGACGGAAATCACTTTGAAATAGTATCACACAATGCTTAAGTTAATGAACATTTTTAATTAAGGCAACGTATGTTACATATATATATTACTACAGTGATATTTAAGCAGTCCGTTGTTGCTGTGGAAAGAATCGTGCTTCTGGGGTTATTCATGGTCTCTTGTTGAAAGTGCCTTGTTGACCCTTTCACACTTTTAAATATCCTTTTAATGTTCGATGGTTGAAGGGTGAGTAGAATAATCTCAGTGTTTTTAAAAAGCGCATTATTCTATTTTTTTAGTCTATGGTATTATTGTGTTCATAGAGCGAGCCTTTCACTGAGCTTGACGGAAGTCACACCCATAATTCGAGCAAATTGTCATGGGGCGTATAGGAATAAGGTGGATAGTGATGAGTGAAACACTTCTATAACAAGAGCACATGTGGGCGGGGCTTTATTGGATGATTGGATGGTTGTGGTTTGCTATTGGCTGATCTCATGTGAGTGACAGGTTATAGCCCCGCCCTCGTCATCAGAGAAGAGAAAATATGCTGCAAGAGGAACTTATTCTGATTCAACATTATTAAAACAATAACAATGTGCACCACATCATTCAGAATAAACACTGCAATATTCCATAAAAAAGTCCATTTTGATTGCATGCATTCTGAAGAGGGGAGCACGGATGCATGATAGGGGATTGTGTGTGTGTGATGCTGAGCCGGCAGACACACACACCGAGCGATCAGGTCCTCATGTAAGTGCTGTGAGTCAGATCTGTGCCCACGCTTTAAACGCCGGTGAAATCACACCGGATGAAGATGAAGATGAAGAGCGGCTCGCCCACGCTCAGCTGTCCAGATGCTCTAACTGCACACAACCTTTACAATGTCAGGGAAATAACAGCGTTAATGCTGCACAATGCGACAATTCTGAAACCCATTCAGTGTTTATTCACTAGAGTTTAAAGGTGACATTTTATGCCCCTTTTCTATACATATAAATCTCTGGTGTCCCCAGAATGTGTGCGGAGCTGCAGCTCATTTGCATTTAAAGGGATACACACAAACTGCATTTTTACACCCAAAAAGGGGCGAATTTGACAAGCTATAATAAATGATCTGGTATTTTGAGCTGAAATTTCACGCCTCCGTCCAGAAGAGGGCGGAGTCTTCACACGAGCTTCAGAAACTCCGGCAATAACAGAACAGGCCAATCAACACACACACACACACACACACACACACACACACACACACACACACACACACACACACACACACACACACACACACACACACACACACTCACTCCTCCAGAATAACCAGTAGCGAGTGCAGCCTTACGGAGACTCAGAGCTTCACTTTTACACGTTTCTGAATGTTAATGGAGACATTTATGTAGTTGTTGTGGAGTTACACTGATCATCTCATCCTCATGTTGAACTTCTTCTACACAAGTGTGCACAGTTCCTGAGGTGTTTATAAGACAGCGGTGACATGTTCTGGTCTATATTGTTCAGTGCTCGTCTGTGCTCAACCACACACCAGCTTCAGGACAGAACTAACCCTGACCCATCACACACACACACACACACACACACAACAGCTTCAGGCTCTGCTGGATCTTCTGCCAGTGCGCTACAACTGGTTATACTGGTGTAGCTTGTGGACCAGATGTTGTGGTGTGTGTAAACGTGCAGATTAAGGGCTGCTAATATTATAAACGTGCAGATTAAGGGCCGCTAATATTATAAACGTGCAAATTAAGGGCCGTAATATTATAATAAGATGCTCTTCATACGTCAGAAGGGGAGAGTAATCTGATCATCTTATTTTTTGTCATGCTTGCAGAGAAAGGCTCACCAGAACACAGTTACTGGGTTTCACTTCAAGTTTTCTGGGTTGGTAGAAGCACTGGACCCGGTTATAGCACTTACACTCGGAGAAAGTCAGATTTTCATGATATGTCCACTTTAAGGCTCTGTGTATCTAAAAATTATCATTAACTCTTGTGACTTCAAAAACCTGTGTGACTTACTTTCTTAAGGGGAACTTAAAAGAAGCTATTTTGAGAAATGCTTGTGTAATGAAAGTCAATGGGGTCCAATGTTGTTTGATTCCCAATGTTCTTCAGAATATCTTCTTTTGTCTGAAGAAAGTCACACAGGTTTGAACAATGTGAGGAATGACCCATTTTTTTGGGTGAACTGTCCTTTTAAGGTGGAATGAATGTGCTGAGAGATCCAGGCTGGTTAATGATGGTTTGTGCTGGTTTGTATTGGTTTATGATGGTTTGTTCTGGTTTATAATGTTTTCTGCTGGTTTATGATGGTTTGTGCTGGTTTGTGTTGGTTTGTATTGGTTTATAATGGTTTTTGCTGGTTTATAATGGTCTGTGCTGGTTTATGCTGGTTTTATCTACCCCCCCCCCCCCTTTCTCTCTCTCTGTGCCCTGGTTTAGATAGTGTCAGTGTATCATGTGTGCTCCGCTTTAAAGACCAGAGAACTAGGACACATATTTAGGGCTCCTTCTCTCTCTCTCTCTCTCTCTCTCTCTCTCTCTCTCTCTCTCTCAATCTCGCTCTCTGTCTTGTCATCTCTCCGTCTGGTCTGGTCTGTTCGTCTGTTTGTCCTTCCTCCGTCCTGCTCTCTGTTCATGCTGTCTGCTGTTCATCACAGATACAGAGAGAGAAAGAGAGACGCTGAATGAGAGAACGAGTTGAGCTCGGTCAATTACCCCGAGTTCTGTGCCAAGATGCCTGCTGTCAGGACGCCACAATCTGTTACACACACACACACACACACACACACAGCGGTCATTGAGCAGAGTAAGTCATGTGACTGTTCCTGAAGTATGTATGTTGTGTGATTGTGAACCGCAACACCTCAAGTTTTAGAGTTATGTTGGCGAAATGAAAGCTGAAATAGATGTTTTAGGGCTGTATCGATAACTATAACAATAAATGTATCAATAACTGTATCGATATTCACTTCAGTTGCAAAGATCATTAGTTATTAACTTAGGGGCCGCTAACACGACACTGCTCTAACAGAAAACCCTTCACGCGCTCCGGCCGCTCATCTGCACAATCTACCGGCAGCAGTCGATTTAGATATTCTAGGTATTATCAACTGGCCGGAGTTTTGAGATCGCAATAGATGTGAAGGACTATAATGCGTTAAGAGCTCGCTCAAGCACTGCGGAGCTAAACTATTAAGTGCTTTGTAAGTAATCAGCAATATTTTAAAATTTATAGGATGTTTAATAGGCAGCCAATGCAGTGTTGACAGAACCGGGCTAATATGATCATATTTCCTGGTTCTAGTAGGAACTCGAGCTGCAGCGTTTTGGACCAGCTGTAGTTTATTTATTTAAGTGTGCAGGGCAACCACCCAGTAGAGCATTACAATAATCTAGTCTTGATGTCATGAAAGCATGAACTAACAGTTCCGCATTTGTCAATGAAAGTATATAGCATAATTTAGATATATTTTTAAGATGGAAAAATGCGGTTTTACAGATACTAGACACATGACTTTCAAATGAAAGATTGCTATCAAAGAGCACACCCAGGTTCCTAACCGACGACGAAGACTTAACAGAGCAGCCATCAAGGGTTAGACAGTATTCTAGGTTATTACGTGTGGAAGTTTTTTGTCCAATAATTAGAATCTCTGTTTTTTCAGAGTTTAGTAGTAGGAAATTACTAGTCATCCAATTTTTTATATCAGCTATGCATTCCGTTAATTTTGTGAATTGGTAAGTTTCGTTAGGTTTTGAAGAAATATACAGCTGAGTATCATCGGCATAACAATGAAAGCTAATTCCATGTTTCCTAATGATATGTCCTAATGGTAGCATGTACAGAGTGAACAGCAGCGGTCCTAGTACTGAGCCTTGTGGTACGCCATACTGAACTTGTGATCGATAAGACATCTCTTCATTTACTGCTACAAACTGATAACGGTCAGATAAGTATGATTTAAACCATGCTAGTGCAATTCCACTAATGCCAACATAGTTTTCCAGTCTATTTAAAAGAATGTTGTGGTCAATTGTGTCAAATGCAGCACTAAGATCAAGTAACACTAATAGAGAGATACAACCACGATCGGATGATAAAAGTAAATCATTTGTAACTCTAATGAGAGCTGTCTCAGTACTATGGTGCGGTCTAAATCCTGACTGAAAATCCTCGCAGATATCATTTCTTTCAAGAAAGGAACACAGTTGTGAGGATACTGCTTTTTCTAATATCTTTGACAGAAAAGGCAGATTTGAGATCGGCCTGTAATTGACTAATTCTGAAGGATCAAGTTGCGGTTTTTTAACAAGCGGTTTTATCATAGCCAGCTTAAAGGTTTTTGGTACATATCCTAGAGACAAAGACGAATTAATGATATTAAGAAGAGGATCTATGATCTGTGGAAGCATCTCTTTCAGTAGCTTAGTCGGTATAGGGTCTAACATACAAGTTGTCGATTTAGATGAATTAACGAGTTTGCAGAAATCTTCCTCTCCTATAGCAACAAATGAAAACAATTTTTCCTCAGGGAGACTACAATGCACTCCCTGATGCGATACTGTAGTAGACGGTTGCATAGTTATAATTTTGTCCCTGATATTATCAATCTTATAAGTGAAGAAGTTCATAAAGTCATTACTGCTGTGTTGCTTGGAAACTTCTGTGCTTAAAGCTTTCTTTTTCGTTAGTTTAGCCACTGTTTCAAATAAATACCTAGGATTATGTTTATTTTCTTCTAGTAGGGTTGAAAAATAAGCAGATCTAGCAGCTTTTAAAGCCTCTCTGTAAGCAATCGAGCTCTCTTTCCATGAAATCCGAAATACCTCTAGTTTTGTTTTCTTCCAGTTGCGCTCCATTTTTCTGGCTGCTCTCTTAAGGGCCTGAGTGTGCTCGTTGTACCACGGCGTTGGACTATTTTCTTTAATCTTCTTTAAGCGCAACGGAGCAACTGCGTCTAAAGTGCTGGAAAAGAGAGAGTTAAAAGTTTCTGTTGCAATATCGAGTTCTTCTAAGCTATCCGGGATGCTGAGATGATGAAACTGATTAGGAAGATTATTGATAAAGCAATCTTTAGTGGCAGAAGTTATAGGTCTAACATATTTATAACACGGAGTCGGCTTTGCAGCCTTGGCTAAATGTAATTTACATGAGACTAGATAATGGTCTGAGATGTCATCGCTCTGCTGCAGAATTTCAACGGCATCAACATCTATTCCATGTGATAATATTAGATCTAGAGTATGATTACGACAATGAGTGGGTCCTGACACGTGTTGTCTAACTCCAATTGAGTTTACAATGTCTTTAAGTGCCAATCCCAATGCATCTTTTTCATTATCTACATGTATATTAAAATCACCAACAATTAGTACTTTATCGTTAGCCAATACTAATTCTGATAGAAAGTCCGCAAATTCTTTGATAAAATCTTTATGGTGCCCTGGTGGCCTGTATACAGTAGCCAGCAGAAATCTCAAACGTGATTTATCGTTTACACTATATATATTTACATTAAGCACCAACACTTCAAAAGAAGTATATTTAAAAATAGATTTCTTAGTGGTTTTGAAAATATTACTATAAATTACAGCAACACCTCCCCCTTTGCGTTTTAGACGAGGTTCATGTTTATAACAGTAATCTTGTGGGGTTGACTCATTTAAAGTAATGTAATCGTTTGGTTTTAGCCAGGTTTCTGTCAAACACAGCACATCTAGATTATAACTTGAAATCATATCATTAACTATGAGCGATTTTGAAGTAAGGGATCGAATATTCAGCAACCCAAGCTTTATCATTTGTTCATCTGTATTATATCTGTTTTTTATTTGTTGAACATCAATTAAATTTTTTACCTGACGTTTTTTGGATTTCCAAATTCGGGGAACAGACACAGTCTCTATATGATGATATCTAGGTGAAAGAGGCTCTATGTGATGGGATTTATCTGACCTTGGTGACGCGAGGCCGCTAGCAGACGGTCGGTTTAGCCAGTCTGTCTGCTTCCTGACCTGAGCCCCAGATTGTCATGTTTTAGCTCTAAGACTATGTGCCATATTACTAGAGAGAAGAGCAGCACCATCCCAGGAGGGATGAACACCATCTCTTTTCAACAGGTCAGGCTTGCCCCAAAAACTTTTCCAATTGTCTATGAATTCTATATTATTCAACGGACACCACTTAGACAACCAACCATTGAGTGAGGCCAATCTGCTAACTATCTCATCACTCCTGCGAACAGGAAGGGGGCCAGAGAAAATTACAGTGCCTGACATCGTACTTGCGAGTTTACACACCTCTTTAATATTAATTTTGGTGATCTCCGACTGGCGGAGTCGAACATCATTAGTGCCGACATGAATAATGATCTTAGAGAATTTACGATTAGCATTAGCCAGCACTTTTAAATTTGCTTTGATGTCAGGCGCTCTGGCTCCCGGCAAACATGTGACTATGGTGGCTGGTGTCTCTATTTTCACGTTCCGTGTGATCGAATCACCAATTACCAGGGCACAATCAACAGAATTCTCAGTGGGTGTTTCACTGAGTGGGGCAAATCGATTTGTTATGGTAATCGGAACGGAAGGGTGGTTTTTTAATCCGCGACTAGAGCGATCTCTCACGGTCACCCATCTGCCCTGCTGCCTGGGCTCTACTTCAGCCGGAACCGAATCATGTACAGAGTTCACTATGCTAGGCGCATCCAAAATAGTATCTAAAGCTCTAGTACTATCCTTACTATCCTCAATTAAAGTTTGGATGCGTGTCTCTAGCTCTGAAATCTTCTCCGTCAGCCTGACTGTCTCCTTGCATTTATCACAAATAAATCCTATATTGCCATCGGAGAAGGCTACACTAAACATATGACATGTGACACAGGTGACAATAACAGGACAAGACATTACTCACCGTTTGTGTTGACTGATTCTTACTTACCTGGGCTTTTATGAACTCAAAGGCGCGGGCGCGCGAGAGAAAATAAATAATAAATAAATGAGCGCGGGTGGCGCGTAAACACGCGTTCTGTGCTAACAATAACGGAAGCTAGCGATGTAAGGTTAATCTGAGATGGTGGGTAAACTATATTTAGTAATATAAACAACTAGGAATGATAGTAAATGATGGTTCAAAACAGAAAGAAATACAAAGCTAATACGAGGCGTAGAGCTTACAGCCTCGACGCAAACAAACTCACAGCAGGCAGGAAGGCAGACAGCTTCCATACCATACAAACATTGAATTGAATGAGCATATCCATTATGTAAAACAGTAGCCAATAGGCTACTATAATGACGCTGGCTTGTAAGCGTAAGCTACGCAATCTTTTGGCGTTTGAAAAAAATAAAACCCATGAAATTATATTCATATGACATGCTGAAATATATGCCACTGTACCTGGGATGAAGACATTTCACACGCAACGCTGGCAGTCTGCCCAGGACATGAGAACTCGCGAGAACTCAAGACGTATCGGCTTGTCAACAAATGCAGGTGTGTAACCATGACAGATTTACCACAGTAGTAGAAGACTATACTGTTTCCCAACTGTAGGGGGACCCGAGAGCAAAAGTTACATGGTGTTACTTTAAAGATACTGTTCTCTTTATTCTCAGTTTTGTGTCTGTCTCTTTAAATGCCGGAGCTCTTTAAAGCAGGACGGATTCTGATTGGCAGTCAGTGTTTTTATCGTTCATCAGCTGCAAAACATCGTTCTGAAAGTGATTCCAGTGATAACATTCCTCTGTGTTGTTATCATTATATTATTATAGTTGTACTCGCTATTATTTTACATTTAGAATGATTTTTTAAACTATATGGTTGTTGGTGTGAACGGCCTTAACTCACGCTGTACGGGAGGCGAGCTTCACGCTTGTGCAGGGAATTCTGGGATGGATGACTGTGGGACATGAGAGCGGAGAAAGTGATAAAACGATTACATTTATGCAAATAAGGAGAAGAAAATGCTGGGCTTCCGAAAATAACTTTCAGGCAGTGAAATTGGCAGCTGGATTTACAGCGTTCATTCATGTTATATACACATTCCATGCATTACAGTCGTTTATATGTGTGCAGAAATCACTCTCCCATAATTCAGGAGCTTTATAGTGTGTGTGTGTGTGTGTGTGTTTCAGGATAGTCAGAGAAGCACAGCTGCCAAAGCAGTGTGTAGCCACAGTGTGACAGCGGAAGAACCGCTTGTGTGTGTGTGTGTGTGATGAGTAGCTGTTACACACATCACTCTCTATCTAAAATGACTTTATCTATCACTTTATCATAGATACATGCACACCAAAACGCTGATAACTCACCCGGTTTACCTGCAAACCCATAACCCTTTAAAAGACTTTATTAATAGTTCCGTTTATTTCCCGGTAGGGACGTCAAAGCGTAATCATTGGTGTATCTGGCAGAGTTTCTGAATTATTCTGAACTTGTTTTTGTAAAAACGTATGTTATTTGTACTGTAAATTGTTGTTTTTTTACAGTCATTATATGGTTTAAGATGTTACCATAAACATGGATATAAACAGCCATTATGATCTTAAGATCTAGTTTGAGCCACAAACTGCCAGTCTTACTTTTTTTAATCAGATTAGGCCAATCTACATTCTTATGTAACTGATTTTAAACAGTTATGAACGGTCTTAAATAAAAAAAAAACGTATGTTTAACCTGTAAGACTAGACTAGACTTATGCAGCCGGCTCCAGGTCTTAAGAAGCCTTACATGTGTTGCATAAACATGATCCCGATGTCATGTGATCCCCCGCGGCCAATCACAGTCTCATATTGATTAAATACAGTTTCTTAATCTGGGTTAGTCACGAGCAGCGTCTCTAATGGTCTCGTTAAAATGAGCCAAATATTTAATTAAAAAGGAGAGTTAGAACCAGGTCAGCTCTAATTAAGACATAAGGACTAATTACATGTGCATTACTTTAATTAGAGAATCTACATTATGTCAAGTCAAGTCAAGTCAAGTGTATTTATATAGCGCTTTTCACAATATAAATTGCATCAAAGCAGCTTCACAATATCAATCAAATAACATAATGTTTGTTTCTTAGTGAAAAAACATCCACGTTTGGTAGGGCTGATCAATGGTATTAATGCTTGGTTAATTATTTTGAATATCCCCAACTGAACAAGCCAAAGGCAACAGTGGCAAGGAACCGAAAAACTCCATCAAGTGACCTACTGGTGTCCTAAAACTCCATCAGGTGACCTAATGGAGAAAAAAAAACCTTGGGAGAACCCAGGCTCAGTCGGGGGCCAGTTCTCCTCTGGCGTTTATGAACTAGAGGCCGGATTTACAGTAACTGTAATTTGATACAGAATTTTGTTTTATTTTATCACTTCGGGGTGGGTACGCGAACCGGAATCACAACATTTTATCTGTAGAGTGGGAAAGGGATCCTCCATAGGGAGAGGCTAGTTGGCACTTCAGCACTGCGTTGTCATCGGGTCCAGGCAAAGCTCCTAGTCAGATCTGGATACGGCCTGGATACGGTCGGCTGCGGGAAAACCTCGGGATAAACAAAGACACTAAAATTAGCGTAGATGCCATTCTTCTTATGATGATGTAACGAGTACATCAGGATTTAAGGGAAGTGTTCCCAGTTCCGGCTGACCTAATCTATGCAGCCTAACATTGAATTATAGAAGTCTATAATATATTATGTGTATGCTAGGTCAAAGAGATGTGTTTTTAGTCTAGCTTTGAACTGACAGAGTGTGTCTGCTTCCCGGACAATGGTAGGAAGACTGTTCCAAAGTTTTGGTGCTAAATAGGAAAAGGATCTACCGCCCGCAGTCGATTTTGAGATTCTAGGTATTATCAACTGGCCCGAATTTTGAGATCGCAATAGACGTGAAGGACTATAATGCGTTAAGAGCTCGCTCAAGTACTGCGGAGCTAAACCATTTAGTGCTTTGTAAGTAATCAACAATATTTTAAAATTTATACGATGTTTAATAGGCAGCCAATGCAGTGTTGACAGAACCGGGCTAATATGGTCATATTTCCTGGTTCTAGTAAGAACTCGAGCGGCTGCGTTTTGGACCAGCTGTAGTTTATTTATTAAGCGTGCAGGGCAACCACCCAGTAGAGCATTACAATAATCTAGTCTTGTTGTCATGAAAGCATGAACTAATTGTTCCGCATTTGTTAATGAGAGCATATGTCGTAATTTAGATATATTTTTAAGATGGAAAAATGCGGTTTTACAGATACTAGACACATGACTTTCAAATGAAAGATTGCTATCAAAGAGCACACCCAGGTTCCTAACCGACGACGAAGACTTAACAGAGCCGCCATCAAGTGTTAGACAGTATTCTAGGTTATTACGTGTGGAAGTTTTTTGTCCAATAATTAGAATCTCTGTTTTTTCAGAGTTTAGTAGTAGGAAATTACTAGTCATCCAATTTTTTATATCAGCTATGCATTCCGTTAATTTTGTGAATTGGTAAGTTTCGTTAGGTTTTGAAGAAATATACAGCTGAGTATCATCGGCATAACAATGAAAGCTAATTCCATGTTTCCTAATGATATGTCCTAATGGTAGCATGTACAGAGTGAACAGCAGCAGTCCTAGTACTGAGCCTTGTGGTACGCCATACTGAACTTGTGATCGATAAGACATCTCTTCATTTACTGCTACAAACTGATAACGGTCAGATAAGTATGATTTAAACCATGCTAGTGCAATTCCACTAATGCCAACATAGTTTTCCAGTCTATTTAAAAGAATGTTGTGGTCAATTGTGTCAAATGCAGCACTAAGATCAAGTAACACTAATAGAGAGATACAACCACGATCGGATGATAAAAGTAAATCATTTGTAACTCTAATGAGAGCTGTCTCAGTACTATGGTGCGGTCTAAATCCTGACTGAAAATCCTCGCAGATATCATTTCTTTCAAGAAAGGAACACAGTTGTGAGGATACTGCTTTTTCTAATATCTTTGACAGAAAAGGCAGATTTGAGATCGGCCTGTAATTGACTAATTCTGAAGGATCAAGTTGCGTTTTTTTAACAAGCGGTTTTATCATAGCCAGCTTAAAGGTTTTTGGTACATATCCTAGAGACAAAGACGAATTAATAATATTAAGAAGAGGATCTATGATCTCTGGAAGCATCTCTTTCAGTAGCTTAGTCGGTATAGGGTCTAACATACAAATTGTCGATTTAGATGAATTAACGAGTTTGCAGAATTCTTCCTCTCCTATAGCAACAAATGAAAACAATTTTTCCTCAGGGAGACTACAATGCACTCCCTGATGCGATACTGTAGTAGACGGTTGCATAGTTATAATTTTGTCCCTGATATTATCAATCTTATAAGTGAAGAAGTTCATAAAGTCATTACTGCTGTGTTGCTTGGAAACTTCTGTGCTTAAAGCTTTCTTTTTCGTTAGTTTAGCCACTGTTTCAAATAAATACCTAGGATTATGTTTATTTTCTTCTAATAGGGTTGAAAAATAAGCAGATCTAGCAGCTTTTAAAGCCTCTCTGTAAGCAATCGAGCTCTCTTTCCATGAAATCCGAAATACCTCTAGTTTTGTTTTCTTCCAGTTGCGCTCCATTTTTCTGGCTGCTCTCTTAAGGGCCTGAGTGTGCTCGTTGTACCACGGCGTTGGACTATTTTCTTTAATCTTCTTTAAGCGCAACGGAGCAACTGCGTCTAAAGTGCTGGAAAAGAGAGAGTTAAAAGTTTCTGTTGCAATATCGAGTTCTTCTAAGCTATCCGGGATGCTGAGATGATGAAACTTATTAGGAAGATTATTGATAAAGCAATCTTTAGTGGCAGAAGTTATAGGTCTAACATATTTATAACACGGAGTCGGCTTTGCAGCCTTGGCTAAATGTAATTTACATGAGACTAGATAATGGTCTGAGATGTCATCGCTCTGCTGCAGAATTTCAACGGCATCAACATCTATTCCATGTGATAATATTAGATCTAGAGTATGATTACGACAATGAGTGGGTCCTGACACGTGTTGTCTAACTCCAATTGAGTTTACAATGTCTTTAAGTGCCAATCCCAATGCATCTTTTTCATTATCTACATGTATATTAAAATCACCAACAATTAGTACTTTATCGTTAGCCAATACTAATTCTGATAGAAAGTCCGCAAATTCTTTGATAAAATCTTTATGGTGCCCTGGTGGCCTGTATACAGTAGCCAGCAGAAATCTCAAACGTGATTTATCGTTTACACTATATATTTTTACATTAAGCACCAACACTATTTAAAAATAGATTTCTTAGTGGTTTTGAAAATATTACTATAAATTACAGCAACACCTCCCCCTTTGCGTTTTAGACGAGGTTCATGTTTATAACAGTAATCTTGTGGGGTTGACTCATTTAAAGTAATGTAATCGTTTGGTTTTAGCCAGGTTTCTGTCATACACAGCACATCTAGATTATAACTTGAAATCATATCATTAACTATGAGCGATTTTGAAGTAAGGGATCGAATATTCAGCAACCCAAGCTTTATCATTTGTTCATCTGTATTATATCTGTTTTTTATTTGTTGAACATCAATTAAATTTTTTACCTGACGTTTTTTGGATTTCCAAATTCAGGGAACAGACACAGTCTCTATATGATGATATCTAGGTGAAAGAGGCTCTATGTGATGGGATTTATCTGACCTTGGTGACGCGAGGCCGCTAGCAGACGGTCGGTTTAGCCAGTCTGTCTGCTTCCTGACCTGAGCCCCAGATTGTCATGTTTTAGCTCTAAGACTATGTGCCATATTACTAGAGAGAAGAGCAGCACCATCCCAGGAGGGATGAACACCATCTCTTTTCAACAGGTCAGGCTTTCCCCAAAAACTTTTCCAATTGTCTATGAATTCTATATTATTCAACGGACACCACTTAGACAACCAACCATTGAGTGAGGCCAATCTGCTAACTATCTCATCACTCCTGCAAACAGGAAGGGGGCCAGAGAAAATTACAGTGCCTGACATCGTACTTGCGAGTTTACACACCTCTTTAATATTAATTTTGGTGATCTCCGACTGGCCGAGTCGAACATCATTAGTGCCGACATGAATAATGATCTTAGAGAATTTACGATTAGCATTAGCCAGCACTTTTAAATTTGCTTTGATGTCAGGCGCTCTGGCTCCCGGCAAACATGTGACTATGGTGGCTGGTGTCTCTATTTTCACGTTCCGTGTGATCGAATCACCAATTACCAGGGCACAATCAACAGAATTCTCAGTGGGTGTTTCACTGAGTGGGGCAAATCGATTTGTTATGGTAATCGGAACGGAAGAGTGGTTTTTTAATCCGCGACTAGAGCGATCTCTCACGGTCACCCATCTGCCCTGCTGCGTGGGCTCTACTTCAGCCGGAACCGAATCATGTACAGAGTTCACTATGCTAGGCGCATCCAAAATAGTATCTAAAGCTCTAGTACTATCCTTACTATCCTCAATTAAAGTTTGGATGCGTGTCTCTAGCTCTGAAATCTTCTCCGTCAGCCTGACTGTCTCCTTGCATTTATCACAAATAAATCCTATATTGCCATCGGAGAAGGCTACACTAAACATATGACATGTAACACAGGTGACAATAACAGGACAAGACATTACTCACCATTTGTGTTGACTGATTCTTACTTACCTGGGCTTTTATGAACTCAAAGGCGCGGGCGCGCGAGAGAAAATAAATAATAAATAAATGACCGCGGGTGGCGCGTAAACACGCGTTCTGTGCTAACAATAACGGAAGCTAGCGATGTAAGGTTAATCTGAGATGGTGGGTAAACTATATTTAGTAATATAAACAACTAGGAAGAATAGTAAATGATGGTTCAAAACAGAAAGAAATACAAAGCTAATACGAGGCGTAGAGCTTACAGCCTCGACGCAAACAAACTCACAGCAGGCAGGGAGGCAGACAGGAGCAATCGATCAGTGAACAGCAGATCAGTGTCACCAATCAGTGTCACCAGTGTCACATTATGTGTGACATAACATTACAAAACACCGAGAGCGAGAGCAATGTGAAGTGTTTATGAAGACGATGAAGATGATGGATGTCCAACTTTATACATAGAGGTGTGAGATAACCTAACCTTATTAAAAAAGAGGTATCATTTTAGGGCTTGGGGTGATTTTGACCTGCGAGGGAAAGACTGAGACCATTTACCATTTACCATATGTGCGTGCGTGGGTGTGTGTGTGTGAGAGAGAGAGACAGGTGTGTGTGCGTGTGTGTGTGTGTGTGTGCGAGAGAGAGAGACAGGTGTCAGGTGAAACCACTGTTTCTGCCTGTGTGTGTGTGTGTGTGTGTCCTCATGAATGCATTAACAGACTTCTGCCTGTGTGTGTGTGTGTGTGTGTGCAGGACGACAGCTCCATGTTCTTCCAGTTCGGTCCCTCCATCGAGCAGCAGGCGTCTGTCATCCTCAACATCATGGAGGAGTACGACTGGTACATCTTCTCCATCGTCACCACATACTACCCCGGATACCAGGACTTCGTTACCAAGGTAACACACACACATACGCAAAAATATTGGTAATTGGTAATCGCACACTGCCTAACAGCAGAAGATGAAATATTTGAATTCATCCGAAGCTCAGATCAGGTCAGAAATGTTCCTGTACGTCTCTCTGGAAATGAAAAGATACAGGATCAAGACTAATCATAATCTTAATCGAGTTCTGATCTGATCACGCCAGTGCAGCCAAATCAACAATATTACTGAACGTTAAGTGTCTTTTACAGTTTTTCTCAATCGCTTTGGCACATTTTTTCGAAACTCAGTTGTCAGATTCATTTGCATGGACATCAGGACTGTCCTGATATCCACCAGAGGGCACTATTATCATTGCATCAAGGACTGCATTACCCATAAGCCATTGTTCCCTTTCGTAGTCACTCCGAGATACGTCGGATGATGACGAATGGGGTTTTGCTTAGTGTGGCGAACAGGACGGCCGAGGGACGTGAGAGAACGGCGCGAGGCCGGTGGTGCGATTGCTAATGAGCAACACCTGTGAAGCACACCGGTCTCGCATCTCTCATGGAGGAGCGGAAGCATAAAGGAGAAGCGACGACGTTGATGATCGAGAGGGGGGACTCGCGGCCACGGACGCTCGAGACGGTGCGCTGGAGTGAGTTGCCGGTGGGACGGTCGAGCTCGCTGCCGGCCGCCTGGGTATTGGAGGGGCGGCTGCCATCCGGGAGGGAGAGGAGGAGTCGCCGCCGCTCACCGTGGGCCGGAGCCTGCTGCCGTCCACCAGTGAAGGGGAGGAGCAGGGAGTGAGGGACTCCTGCCGTCTGCCCAAGGCACCCGAGGAGCTGTCGCCGTCCACCGGGTGGCGGAGGAGCGTCGAGCCGTCCACCGAGGGCTACCCAGCGTCACCGCCAGGCACCGCGGAGGAGATCGCCTAGCTGGTGGGGGACCAGATGGCAGCGCGTTGTGGGAACCGGACCAAGTTTTTTTTTTTTTTTTTTTTTTTTTTTTTCTCTCTCCCCTCTCTTGATCTGTCGCTCCTCATGCTTCCGTCTCCGTTTCCCTCGGTTTGTCTGTCCATACTCCCCAGGGATCGCCGCCGCCGGGGGGGAGTAGGCACAGGCTCGTGGGTACCCCCCGGCCTGTGAGGGGCGATGGGGGTATGTGGCGAACAGGACGGCCGAGGGACGTGAGAGAACGGCGCGAGGCCGGTGCAGGATTGCTAATGAGCAACACCTGTGAAGCACACCGGTCTCTCATCTCTCACGGAGGAGCGGAAGCATAAAGGAGGAGCGACGACGTTGATGATCGAGAGAGGAACAGACCTGTATTTTAGTTGTTTTGTTTTTGTATCTGTATTTTACTTTAGCCAGCAGTCGTCCGTGAGGGGCTGCTGGCGGTATTTTCGCTTGTTTGTTTTATTTTAAATAAACTATATTTTGATTGTTCGCCGGTTCCCGCCTCCTTCTTCCCTGAACATTGCTACACTTAGAAAGCTTATCAACTTCGAGTATTACAAAACGAGCCAATGACAAAGAAATGCCATGGGTCTGCGGAATTTGCATGACGTAACTCCGCCCCACCTCGTGGGTATAAAAGGAGGACGCCGGCAACATGCAGTTATCTTTTCGCTTCGGAGCCAAGTTTATTCTTCTCTCCACAAGCCATCTCTGAATTGTCAGCTTCAAGAACGAGTTCCTCTGGTGTTGGTGTGATGGCGATCTCCAGCGAGCGCGCGCTTCCTGCCTATCTGTGCAGTGGTTTGCCAGAGAGTGCGTGTCTCCCTGGGCGCTTCAACACTCAGAGTGTTTCTCTCATAAAAGAGCTTGCACGTGGCACGTCTTTTTAAAGATGCCTCGCCCGTGTACTTCTGGTTGCGGCAGATTGGTATCGGACTCTGATGGGCACGAGCGCTGTCTAGTCTGTTTGGGCATGGATCATGCTAGAGCAGCGCTCGTGGATGACTCATGTTCTCTTTGTGGAACATGACCATCGCGTCATTAAGGTCGAGACTCAATGAACTCGCAAGAGTGAGGGTCCACTCATCCACACCCCGATCTAGTACTCCCTCGTGGGGTGCTACTTCGGCTGGTGGCCAGGGTGACCTGAGGGTGACGGTCTGGAACAAGGCGCCGACTATGTGTCCGTGACCCCAGCCCCCCTCTTCAATGACGTTGGCCGCTAGTGAACTGCCGATTCCCGCGGGTCTACCTTCGGGATACCGCCACTGTAGCGTACATCAACCATCAAGGTGGTCTACGCTCCCGCCGTATGTCGCAACTCGCCCGCCACCTCCTCTTATGGAGTCAGAAGCATCTGAGGTCGCTTCAAGCCATTTATATTCCCGGAGTCCTGAACTGTGCAGCCGACAAGCTCTCACGGCTTCAGCCCCTCCCTGGAGAATGGCGACTCCATCCCCAGTCGGTTCAGCTGATTTGGGACCAGTTCGGGGACGCACAGATAGATCTGTTTGCCTCTCACGACTCGACCCACTGCGGAGCGAAGGCTGTCTCCCTCCACCCTCAAAGTTTATGTTGCTGCTATCGCCGCACACCATGACTTGGTAGAAGGTAAGTCCTTAGGGAAGCACGACCTGATCGTCAGGTTCTTGAGAGGAGCGAGGAGACTGAATCCTCCTCGCTCTCCTCTCGTTCCCTCTTGGGACCTCGCGGTGGTTCTAACTGCCCTGCAGAGTGCTCCCTTTGAGCCTTTGCAATCAGTGGAGCTTAAGCTCCTGTCTATGAAGACAACGCTCCTGGTTGCACTGGCCTCTGTCAAGAGGGTAGGGGACCTGCAAGCATTCTCCGTTGACGAAGCGTGCCTGGAATTCGGGCCAGCTTACTCTCACGTGATCCTGAGACCCCGGCCTGGATATGGGCCCAAGGTTCCCACCACTCCCTTCCGGGACCAGGTGGTGAACCTGCAAACGCTGCCCCTGGAGGAGGCAGACCCACCCTTGGCAATGCTTTGTCCAGTACGCGCTCTCCACGCTTATGTAGACAGAACGTAGTGTTTCAGGACCTCAGACCAGCTCTTTGTCTGTTATGGTGGGAAGGTGAAGGGAAAGGCTCTCTCCAAGCAGAGGTTGTCCCACTGGATAGTGGACACCATTGCTTTGGCATACCAGCAGCAAGGTCCACCGTGCCCCCTTGGTGTGACTGCCCACTCCACCCGGAGTGTGGCATCCTCTTGGGCTCTAGCGCATGGCGCCTCGCTAACAGACATCTGCAGAGCTGCAGGCTGGGCGACACCTAACACATTCGCCAGATTCTACAATCTCCGAGTTGAGCCAGTGTCCTCTCATGTACTCGCTTCAACCAGCTAGTATTGGACCCGCTCAGGTGTCTTCGCTTGCTCGCCATTCCACTCCACAGACTGGATGCGTGCGATATTTCCTCAGGTGAGCTTCTCCGCAAGCCCTGAGTTCCTCCAACACTCCTGACGCTGGCGCCAGTGTCTATTACCTGTGCGTCGGCTAGGTGCCTCCCGTGTGCATGGTCCCTCTCCGGAGCTACCCCCACACGTGTATTTCCACTGTAAGCCTCTCTGAGCATGTGTCTTTCCCTTGGCAAGCCACCTTGCCACCCCTGGGGTTGAAATATTCCACCGGCGGCTGGACACCCCAGTGTTCTCCATATGCATCCTTCGGGTCATGTGTGTATTTTCTATGCCCCCCCCCCCCCTCTGGGTTGGTGTTAATTGCAGATTTCCTCTAAACTATGGGATATGCTTCCCAGTGTACCTTGGTATTCCTGTGTTAAATAGGAGTCCTTCGTCCATGCTAGTCTCACGACAGGGATCTCAGATTTACGCAGGACACTGGAAGACAGCTGTGAAGGTGGCGTGATTAGACTGGTAACCCCATTCGTCGTCATCCGACGTAACTCGGAGTGACCACGAAAGGGAACGTCTCGGTTACGTATGTAACCCTCGTTCCCTGAGTAGGGAACGGAGACGTTACGTCAGCCTGCCACTTCCGCTGTACCACGGGGATCGCCTGAGCTCAGTCTTGGCTCCTCAGCGAAGAAACATAACTGCATGTTGCCGGCGTCCTCCTTTTATACTCACAAGGTGGGGAGGAGTTACGTCATGCAAATTCCGCAGACCCATGGCATTTCTTTGCCATTGGCTCGTTTTGTAATACTCGAAGTTGATAGGCTTTCTAAGCGAAACCCCATTCGTCGTCATCCGACGTGATGTCTCCGTTCCCTACTCAGGGAACGAGGGTTACATCCGTAACCAAGACGTTCTCATCATGCATGATTATCTACATGATTATCTTCCCGCAGCTGTCCGCGTGTGTGGTGGTGGTGCGTGGTGGTGGTGCGTGGTGGTGGTGCATGGTGGTGCGTGGTGGTGTGTGGTTGTGGTGGTGTGTGGTGGTGTGTAGGCGTGTGCCGATCGAGGCTTTGTGCAAATGTGCCGCATGGAAACACTCCCACGACGTCTCTACGGTGACCCCTAGTGTCAGAACAGTGTACATGCAACAAACACCCAGGCCAAACATGCATGAAAACACCTTTTACAAATCTATTGCAAATTTTGTATTGAAAGTAAAATCTTTTTAAAATGGCATTATCTAATCATGTCATAAAATAATCAAGTTCTTCATGTTCTTTTATCATTTGTCAGAGCTTGTTTTGTTTTTTCTATGAATGGCTCAGTTAAACAGGAGACTATTAACTACCATTATTTATGTTAATTATACTAATGTCTAATTAAAACGTCTACAAATGTATAAACTGACCAGAGATTAGGTAAAACCCACCAACACTTGTTCGCTGGTTCTCAGTGACTCCTCATGGTTCATGGGTTGACAGAGATCATCTCCCCCAGCGATAACGAGTAACATTTCCAAGTGTTTCGAAACGTTTCATAACCGTTATGACGTAATGAATATCGTTTACTGAAATCACGTGACTCTGGCAATTTGATACACGCTCTGAACCATTGATTCGGAACGTAAGATTCGTTAAGGTTTCGAAGCTTCATGAAGCAGTGTTTTGAAATTGCCATCACTACCTAACCCTTCGACAAGAACTATATTCCATGTCTGCAAAATGTAGTTACTCACCCAAAACATTTAATCCGTGCTTCAAAACCTAGTTATTGTGTCAGTAAATTGGCCAATGGCACCAAACAACAAGTGCTTTTGACATCGTGTCAAAATGGTTTGATGTTTTTTCAGCATGGAAGTGTTTGTTATATGCAAATTTCATGTGCTTTCTACACTACACAAGCATGTCAGTTTTTTAGATACAGATTTTAGCAGTAATTTACTAGGAAATGTCAATACTGTAGTACACAAAAAGACATCTGCTCACACTTTATATAGGTGTCCTTATCTACTACTTACATAAATAAGTGCAGTGTATTTATTGTGTTCATATTGTATTGTAAAACACTTGATGTGGGATACGGGTGAGGTTAGGGGCAGGTTTAGTGGGATAGATGAATGGGGGGGGTTATAGGGTCTAATTCTATATATAATTATAATTATCTATATTTAATTATAGAAACTCAACAGCAGTGCAAAATATGAAAAGAAAATGCAGAAAAGCAGAGCGCATGTGGCGGAAGACAAAACTTGTAGTCCATTATAACATCTACAAAGACAGCATCCATGCTTTTAATAAGAAACTAGGCAAAGCTAGACAGACTTTCTTCTCAAATATTATAAATAGCAATATAAACAACACACACACTCTTTTTGCTACTGTAGAGAGACTGACAAACCCCCCAAGCCAGATTCCCAGTGAAATGCTCTCAGAGAGCAAGTGCAGGGAGTTTGCTTCTTTCTTCTCTGGGAAAATCAATAATATCAGAAAGGTGATCAGCACATCATTGAGCCGCACTGGGGTCAGACAGATCAGACCACAACCTGATAAAGAAATTACTCTGTCTGATTTCAAAGAAATTGATGGCAAAATTTTGGAAGAAACCGTACAGCACCTTAAAACATCAACCTGCGCCCTTGACGCACTTCCCACATCTTTCTTTAAAACTGTGTTACACAGCTTAAAAGCAGATCTCCTAGAAGTGGTAAATGCCTCACTTCTCTCTGGGAGTTTTCCAAACTCCCTGAAAACTGCAGTTGTCAAGCCCCTCCTGAAAAAGAGCGATCTGGATAATACCATATTAAACAACTATAGACCGATCTCAAATCTTCCTTTCATAGGCAAGATCATTGAAAAAGTTGTCTTCAATCAGCTGAACAAATTCTTAAGCTCGAATGGATACTTTGACTACTTTCAATCCGATTTCCGATCGCATCACAGCACAGAGACAGCGCTCATAAAGATAATAAACGATATTCGCTTAAATACTGATAAAGGCAAATTATCAGTTCTAGTACTACGTGATTCCCTTGATTGGTACGATTTTTATTCCTTTTTCATTACAAAGGCAGGCCATTTGTCAATTTACCAGACATTACACACATTAAATGTCACAGGAATTTATGGAATATTCATGCATGTCTCACAGATTTTGATCACCGAATGGATAATTTTGCTTGTGAAGGCTCACACGATGAAATATTGTTTATAAGTTGTGAAGAGTTCCTCAACTCATCAGTTTTGCCTCAACTCATCAACAAGCCATGTGTGTTTAGTCATTAGACATAGACAAGTAAGCAATAAGGTACTGGAGGTTGTGCTGTATGGTGAACAAGTCACGCTGAAGGGCGTTGTTCGGCTCGTCGCGAGGTGGAGTCATTCGTGACTTATTCACCATACAGCACTAGCCTGGAGTACCTTATTGTTTTTATATAGCGGTTACCACACAATACAAATATTAAAAGCCAAAAAAATATATTTTAAAGCAACTTTCATGAAGTAAAATCACTAAAAGCCTTCCTTCCGCTGGAAAAAAAGAGTCCCTGACCGTAAATAGAAACAGAAGTTACACACATTATTTCTCCATTAGATGGAGACAAAGACTTATGAGTGAGTCAGTCAGTAGAGAAGACTTTTATATTGAAAGGACTAAAACTGGTTGTGAACACTGAGAAGGAAGACGCAACTGATAGATGACTAGTGTATCACGGGAAAATCCCTTAAAACTGTTGCGGACAAGATATCGCAGCGGACATTCAACAGATTTTTATTATGAATATAGGACCGACCTGAAGGAAGATGCAACATCTACTGTAAATGCAGGTACACTCGCTTACTCGATCTCTCACAATACTCTACTCTACTCTATAAGCTTATCAATGAGAACATGTGTTTACGTTGCTAAGAGTGGTTGCTAGAGGTGTTGAATAGTACATAGAACCGTTGGGTGAAGCGGTCATAGCCGTGTTTTATCGTGAATAAAACACAGCTATTGGCCAATGAGAATCAAGGACTTGAAACTAACCGTTTTATCATTGTACTTACTCTTTTGCACACATGTACCAAAACACAATTTGCTTAAATCAATAAGGAAATTCAAATCCGATGTGAACGCGAAACAAACTGTTCAGAGACCTCACTCGAGAATGGAGCCAAAGCGATTGAGAAAAACTGTAAACCCCAACTAACCAGTTCAGCTGGAGTAATGCTCAGTTGATTGTCTCGACGGCTTCGCTCATGTTGTGTGATCCGCCAGATCCGCAGCACGATCGAGAACAGTTTCGTGGGCTGGGAGCTGGAGGAGGTGCTCCTGCTGGACATGTCTGTGGACGACGGAGACGCTAAGATCCAGAACCAGCTGAAGAAGCTGCAGAGCCCCGTGATCCTGCTCTACTCCACTAAAGAGGAGGCCAACGTGATCTTCGAGGTGGCTCATTCTGTGGGCCTGACGGGCTACGGCTACACCTGGATCGTCCCGTCTCTGGTGGCGGGAGACGCAGACCACATCCCGCCGGAGTTTCCCACAGGTGTGTGTGTGTGTGTGTCTCTGGTGGCGGGAGACGCAGACGCAGGTCTCTGAGATCAGGGCTGAGGTGTGTGTGTCTCTGAGATCAGGGATGAGGTGTGTGTGTGGACGGGTCTCAGAGATCAGGGCTGAGGTGTGTGTGGACGGGTCTCTGAGATCAGGGCTTAGGTGTGTGTGTGTGGACGGGTCTCTGAGATTAGGGCTGAGGTGTGTGTGGACGGGTCTCTGAGGTCAGGGCTGAGGTGTGTGTGTGGACGGGTCTCTGAGATTAGGGCTGAGGTGTGTGTGGGTCTCTGAGATCAGGGATGAGGTGTGTGTGTGGACGGGTCTCAGAGATCAGGGCTGAGGTGTGTGTGGATGGGTCTCTGAGATCAGAGATGAGGTGTGTGTGTGGATGGGTCTCTGAGCTCAGGTGTGTGTGTGTGGACGGGTCTCTGAGGTCAGGTGTGTGTGTGTGTGGATGGGTCTCTGAGCTAAGGTGTTTGTGTGTGTGTGTGGACGGGTCTCTGAGATCAGGGATGATGTGTGTGTATGTGGACGGGTCTAAGAGGTCAGGGCTGAGGTGTGTGTGGACGGGTCTCAGAGATCAGGGCTGAGGTGTGTGTGTGGACAGGTCTCAGAGATCAGGGCTGAGGTGTGTGTGGACGGGTCTCTGAGATCAGGGTTGAGGTGTGGTTATGGGTGAGTCTCTGAGATCAGGGATGAGTTGTGTGTGGGTCTCAGAGATCAGGGCTGAGGTGTGTGTATGGGCGAGTCCCTGAGATCAGAGACCCGTACACACACACACCTCATCCCTGATCTCAGAGACCCGTACACACACACCTCAGCCCTGATCTCAGAGACCCGTCCACACACACACCTCAGCCCTGATCTCAGAGACCCGTACACACACACACACCTTATCCCTGATCTCAGAGACCCTCACACACAGAGACCCGTACACACACACCTCAGCCCTGATCTCAGAGACCCGTACACACACACACCTTATCCCTGGTTCTGAGTCCTTATCCCTGGTTCTATCTGAGCTCAGGGATGAGGTGTGTGTGTGTACGGGTCTCTGAGATCAGGGCTGAGGTGTGTGTGTACGGGTCTCTGAGATCAGGGCTGAGGTGTGTGTGTGTGGACAAGTCTGTGAGATCAGGGCTGAGGTGTGTGTGTGTGTGTACGAGTCTTTAAGCTCAGGGATGAGGTGTGTGTGTGTGTGTGTGTGTGGACGTGTCTCTGAGCTCAGGGCTGAGGTGTGTGTGTGTGGACGAGTCTCTGAGATCAGGGCTGAGGTGTGTGTGTGTGGACGAGTCTCTGATCTCAGGGCTGAGGTGTGTGTGTGTGGACGAGTCTCTAAGCTCAGGGATGAGGTGTGTGTGTACGGGTCTCTGAGCTCAGGTGTGTGTGTGTCTCCTCAGGCATGATCTCGGTCTCCTATGACGAGTGGGATTATGGTCTGGAGGCGCGTGTGAGGGACGGTGTGGCTGTGATCTCCTCCGCCACCTCCACCATGATGATGGACCGAGGGCCACACACACTCCTGAAGCCCGAGTGCCACGGGGCCCCCGACAAGAAAAGCCCTATCGCAGGCAACAACAACAATGAGGTGCTCAGGTGAGACTGCATTCTTAACATGACCCTTGATTAAACCTCAACATCTTTTACTTTGTGGGGACAAACTCAGTCGCCATGAGGAAAACAGCTTATAAATATACAGAATGAGTTTATTTTTATTTTTATGTTAAAATGCAGAAAGTTTTGTGTGATGGGTAGGTTTAGAGGTCGGGTTAGTGTGCGTGTGTGTGTTTGTTTGATGAGTAGGGTTAGGGTTAGTGTGTGTGTGTGTGTGTGGGTGTGTGTGTGTGTGTGTGTGTGTGTGTGTGTGTGTGTGTGTGTGTGTGTGTGTGTGTGTGTGTGTGTGATGTTAGGTTTAGGGGTCGGGTTAGTTAGTGTGTGTGTGATGTTTAGGTTTAGGGGTCGGGTTAGTTAGTGTGTGTGTGTGTGTGTGTGTGTGTGTGTGTGTGTGTGTGTGTGTGTGTGTGTGTGTGTGATGGGTAGGGTTAGGGGTAGGGTTAGTGTAAGGAGACAGAATATAGTTTGTACAGTTTTAAAACTATTAAGTCTATGGAGAGTCCTGATAAATGTGTGCATGTGGTTTCTCTCAGAGCTGCTGCTTTATGCAGAGATCTCTCTCTCTCTCTCTCTCTCTCTCTCTCTCTCTCTCTCTCTCTCTGTCTCTCTCTTTCTCATGATGATGTTTCCATAGTAACACTGGGAGGAGTTTGGAAGCTGCAGTGCTTGTGGTTGCCATAACTGCACAATACATATGTCACACTTCCCCCCTCAACACTGAGACCATAACACACCAATAAATACTGAAGACAGAGAGATAGATAGATAGATAGACAGACAGACAGACAGATAGGCAGACAGACAGACAGACAGACAGATAGACAGATAGATTATGGATGATAGATGATAGATAGATAGATGATAAATAGATAGATGGATAGACAGACAGACAGACAGATAGATAGACAGACAGATAGACAGATAGACAGATTGATAGATAGATAGATAGATAGATAGATAGATAGATAGATAGATAGACAGATAGATAGATGGAAAGATAGACAGACAGACAGATAGACAGACAGATAGATCGATAGATAGACAGATAGACAGATAGAGAGATAGATAGACAGATAGATAGAGAGATAGATAGAGAGATAGATAGACAGATAGATAGATAGATAGATAGATAGATAGATAGATAGATAGATAGACAATGTTGAGTATCTCAGGTAACGTGCTTGTGTTTGTGTGTGTGTGTGTGTGTGTGTGTGTGTGTGTGTGATTGACAGGTATCTTATGAACGTGACGTTCGAGGGCCGTAATCTCTCCTTCAGTGAGGATGGGTATCAGATGCACCCCAAACTGGTGATCATCCTGCTGGACAAGGACAGACAGTGGGACAGAGTAAGAGTCATGAGTCAAGAGTCTGTGTTCGGGAGTCATGAGTCTGTGTTTGTGAGTCTGTGTTCTTGAGTCCGAGTCATGAGTCTGTCTTTGTGAGTCTGTGTTCATGAGCCTGTGGAGTCTGTGTTTGTATTTTGATGTATTTTTTTCTTGTTATTACTGTGAAGCTGCTTTGATACAATCTGTATTGTAAAAAGCGCCATATAAATAAAGGTGACTTGACTTGTTCGTGAGTCTGTGTTCATGAGTCTGTGTTTGGGAGTCTGTGTTAATGAGCCTGTGTTCGTGAGCCTGTGTTCGTGAGCCTGTGTTCGTGAGCCTGTGTTCGTGAGCCTGTGTTCGTGAGCCTGTGTTCGTGAGCCTGTGTTCGTGAGCCTGTGTTCGTGAGTCTGTGTTCATAAGCCTGTGTTCGTGAGTCTGTGTTCGGGAGTCATGAGTCTATGTTCGTGAGTCTGTATTCGTGAATTTGTGTTCATGAGGCTTTGTTCGTGAGTCTGTGTTCGTGAGTCATGAGTCTGTGTTCGTGAGTCATGAGTCTGTGTTCGGGAGTCATGAGTCTGTGTTCGGGAGTCATGAGTCTGTGTTCGGGAGTCATGAGTCTGTGTTCGTGAGTCTGTGTTCGTGAGTCTGTGTTCATAAGCCTGTGTTCCTGAGTCTGTGTTCGTGAGTCATGAGTATGTGTTCGTGAGTGTGTGTTCATGAGTCTGTGTTCATGAGTCTGTGTTTGTGAGTCTGTTTGTGAGTCTGTGTTTGTGAGTCTCTGTTCGTGAGTCATGAGTCTGTGTTCATGAGTCTGTGAATCAAATACTAAATAAAATGACATCGAACCATCACAGGTGAAATGTCATGTGACTGATGATGTCCCCATCTGTGTGTTTGTGTGTGTGTGCAGGTGGGTAAGTGGGAGAACGGCTCTCTGAGCATGAAGTATCACGTGTGGCCACGCTTCGAGCTGTACTCTGGGTCAGAGAACCGCGAGGACGATCATCTGTCCATCGTGACGCTGGAGGAGGCGCCGTTCGTGATCGTGGAGGACGTGGATCCGCTGAGCGGGACCTGCATGAGGAACACCGTGCCCTGCCGAAAGCAACTCAAAACACTGTAAACACACACTCTTCTGACCCAGTTCCTCCCAGTGAGGTGATCCCATCACAAGCCTTTTAAAGCCCGTTCTCATGGGCATCTCGAGACCAGCTTGAA
>CM060618.1:41242631-41245131 GCA_030578275.1 Meda fulgida
ATGTCTCCTCATGTCTTCATCTCTCCTCATGTCTTCATCTCTCTCCTCATGTCTCCTCATGTCTTCATCTCTCCTCATGTCTTCATCTCTCTCCTCATGTCTTCATCTCTCTCCTCATGTCCTCATCTCATGTCTTCATCTCTCCTCATGTCTTCATCTCTCTCCTCATGTCTTCATCTCTCTCCTCATGTCCTCATCTCATGTCTTCATCTCTCCTCATGTCTTCATCTCTCTCCTCATGTCTTCATCTCTCTCCTCATGTCTTCATCTCTCCTCATGTCTTCATCTCTCTCCTCATGTCTTCATCTCTCTCCTCATGTCTTCATCTCTCTCCTCATGTCTTCATCTCTCCTCATGTCTTCATCTCTCCTCATGTCTTCATCTCTCCTCATGTCTTCATCTCTTCTCTCTCCTCATGTCTTCATCTCTCTCCTCATGTCTCCTCATGTCTTCATCTCTCTCCTCATGTCTTCATCTCTCTCCTCATGTCCTCATCTCATGTCTTCATCTCTCCTCATGTCTTCATCTCTCTCCTCATGTCTTCATCTCTCCTCATATCTTCATCTCTCTTCATGTCTTCATCTCTCTCCTCATGTCTTCATCTCTCTCCTCATGTCTTCATCTCTCTCCTCATGTCTTCATCTCTCTCCTCATGTCTTCATCTCTCTCCTCATGTCTTCATCTCTCCTCATGTCTTCATCTCTCTCCTCATGTCTTCATCTCTCCTCATGTCTTCATCTCTGTCCTCATGTCTTCATCTCTGTCCTCATGTCTTCATCTCTGTCCTCATGTCTTCATCTCTCTCTCCTCATGTCTTCATCTCTCTCCTCATGTCTTCATCTCTCCTCATATCTTCATCTCTCTCGTCATGTCTTCATCTCTCTCCTCATGTCTTCATCTCTCTCCTCATGTCTTCATCTCTCCTCATGTCTTCATCTCTCTCCTCGTGTCTTCATCTCTCTCCCCATATCTTCATCTCTCTCCTCATGTCTTCATCTCTCCTCATGTCTTCATCTCTCCTCATGTCTTCATGTCTCCTCATGTCTTCATCTCTCCTCATGTCTTCATCTCTCTCCTCATGTCTTCATCTCTCTCCTCATGTCTTCATCTCTCTCCTCATGTCTCCTCATGTCTTCATCTCTCCTCATGTCTTCATCTCTCCTCATGTCTTCATCTCTCCTCATGTCTTCATGTCTCCTCATGTCTTCATCTCTCCTCATGTCTTCATCTCTCTCCTCATGTCTCCTCATGTCTTCATCTCTCCTCATGTCTTCATCTCTCTCCTCATGTCTTCATCTCTCTCCTCATGTCTTCTCATGTCTTCATCTCTCTCCTCATGTCTTCATCTCTCCTCATGTCTTCATCTCTCCTCATGTCTTCATCTCTCCTCATGTCTTCATCTCTTCTCTCTCCTCATGTCTTCATCTCTCTCCTCATGTCTTCATCTCTCTCCTCATGTCTCCTCATGTCTTCATCTCTCCTCATGTCTTCATCTCTCTCCTCATGTCTTCATCTCTCTCCTCATGTCTCCTCATGTCTTCATCTCTCCTCATGTCTTCATCTCTCTCCTCATGTCTTCATCTCTCTCCTCATGTCCTCATCTCATGTCTTCATCTCTCCTCATGTCTTCATCTCTCTCCTCATGTCTTCATCTCTCTCCTCATGTCTTCATCTCTCCTCATGTCTTCATCTCTCTCCTCATGTCTTCATCTCTCTCCTCATGTCTTCATCTCTCCTCATGTCTTCATCTCTCTCCTCATGTCTTCATCTCTCTCCTCATGTCTTCATCTCTCCTCATGTCTTCATCTCTCCTCATGTCTTCATCTCTCCTCATGTCTTCATCTCTCCTCATGTCTTCATCTCTTCTCTCTCCTCATGTCTTCATCTCTCTCCTCATGTCTCCTCATGTCTTCATCTCTCCCCATGTCTTCATCTCTCTCCTCATGTCTTCATCTCTCTCCTCATGTCCTCATCTCATGTCTTCATCTCTCCTCATGTCTTCATCTCTCTCCTCATGTCTTCATCTCTCTCCTCATGTCTTCATCTCTCCTCATGTCTTCATCTCTCTCCTCATGTCTTCATCTCTCCTCATGTCTTCATCTCTCTCCTCATGTCTTCATCTCTCTCCTCATGTCTTCATCTCTCTCCTCATGTCTTCATCTCTCCTCATGTCTTCATCTCTCTCCTCATGTCTTCATCTCTCCTCATGTCTTCATCTCTCTCCTCATGTCTTCATCTCTCCTCATGTCTTCATCTCTGTCCTCATGTCTTCATCTCTGTCCTCATGTCTTCATCTCTCTCCTCATGTCTTCATCTCTCTCCTCATGTCTTCATCTCTCTCCTCATGTCTTCATCTCTCCTCATGTCTTCATTTCTCTCTCCTCATGTCTTCATCTCTCTCTCCTCATGTCTTCATCTCTCTCCTCATGTCTTCATCTCTCCTCATATCTTCATCTCTCTCGTCATGTCTTCATCTCTCTCCTCATGTCTTCATCTCTCT
>CM060618.1:41247631-41255131 GCA_030578275.1 Meda fulgida
TGGCTGCTGTGGGGTCTGGTCTTCAATAACTCGGTCCCCGTGCAGAACCCGAAGGGAACCACCAGTAAGATCATGGTGTCGGTGTGGGCCTTCTTCGCTGTGATCTTCCTGGCCAGCTACACTGCTAACCTCGCCGCGTTCATGATCCAGGAGGAGTATGTGGACCAGGTGTCGGGCCTCAGCGACAAGAAGGTGCGCTAGCGCTAGCACTCATGCTGTGCTCTTTCTCCTCTCACACTGGGGGAACACTTTCACCTTTAACACTCGTGATCTGGGTCAAAAATGATCCCCTACAAAAAACTGCTTGTAAATCTCTCTTTATGATTTGTTATCATTAAATATTGGATTCAATCTTTTTGTCAACTTGTTTTCTTTCAATTAACATAGGTTTTGTGTTTCTTCTTTGGATTGATTAATCGTAGGCCTCATTGATCTGAGCTAATGCTCCTCCATTATTTGAGGTGTATAAGCTTGAGTGAACGTTTTAATTTAAAAAGGATGAGCATGAGCTCGGATCAATGAGACCTACGATTAATCAGTTCAAAGAAGAAACGCATAACCTGTGCTAATTGAAAGAAAACAAGTTGACAAAAATATTAAATCCAATATTTGGTGATAATATAGCATAACGAGAATTTAATAAGCAAAAGGCTCATAAGGCGGGCCATTTTTGACAGGGAACTCCAAATAATGTAAAGGATTTTCAGCAAATGTTTGGCAAAGCTTTACGCTCGGCTCGGTTAGCGCACTCTCACACTGTATCGTCTTCAGTTTCAGAGACCCAACGACTTCTCCCCGCCGTTTCGCTTCGGGACGGTCCCGAACGGCAGCACCGAGAGAAACATACGCAATAACTACAAAGAGATGCACTCCTACATGATCAAATTCCACCAGCGCAATGTGAATGAAGCTCTGCACAGTCTGAAGACAGGGTGAGAAAACCACCTATCACTTGCCAAAGGGATCCTTTACCCAAAAATTAAAATTAGCCCATGATTTACTCACCCTCAAGCCATCCTAGGTGTATATGGTATTCTTCTCTCAGACGAACACACTTGTATGATGGAGAGATGCACTTTTATGATGGATAGATGCACTTTGATCATGGATAGATGCACTTTTATGATGAATAGATGCACTTTTATGATGGACAGTTGCACTTTTATGATGGATAGATGCACTTTTATGATGGATAGATGCACTTTTAATGATGGACAGATACACTTTTATGATGGACAGATGCACTTTTATGATGAATAGATGCACATTTATGATGGATAGATGCACTTTTATGATGATAGATGCACTTTTATGATGAAAAGATGCACTTTTATGATGAATAGATGCCCTGTTATGATGGATAGATGCCCTTTTATGATGAATAGATGCCCTTTTATGATGGATAGATGCACGTTTATGATGGATAGATGCACTTTTATGATGGACAGATGGATAAATGCACGTTTATGATGAATAGATGCACTTTTATGATGGATAGATGCACTTTTATGATGAATATATGCACTTTTATGATGGATAGATGCACTTTTATGATGAATAGATGCACTTTTATGATGGACAGATGGATAAATGCACTTTTATGATGGATAGATGCACCTTTATGATGGACAGATGGATAAATGCACGTTTTGATGAATAGATGCACTTTTATGATGAATATATGCCCTTTTATGATGGATAGATGCACTTTTATGATGAATAGATGCACTTTTATGATGAATATATAATAATAAAAATAATAATTCATTACATTTATATAGCGCTTTTCTCGGCACTCAAAGCACTCTACATAGAAGGGGGAATCTCCTCAACCACCACCAATGTGCAGCATCACCTGGATGATGCGACGGCAGCCATATTGCGCCAGAACGCCCACCACACACCAGCTTACTGGTAGAGAGGAGACAGAGTGATGAAGCCAATTGGTATATATATATATATGGGGATTATTAGACGGCCATGATGGACAGAGGCCACTGGGCAAATTTGGCCAGGATGCCGGGGTTACACCCCTACTCTTTCGAAAGACATCCTGGGATTGTTTGTGACCACAGAGAGTCAGGGCCTCGGTTTAACGTCTCATCCGAAGGACGGTGCTCTTTAACAGTATAGTGTCCCCATTACTATACTGGGGCGTTAGGACCCACACAGAGCACAGGGTGAGTGCCCCCTGCTGGCCTCACTAACACCTCTACCAGCAGCAACCTGGTTTTCACAGAAGGTCTCCTATCCAGGTACTAACCAGGCTCAGCCCTGCTTAGCTTCAGTGGGCAACCAGTCTTGGGCTACAGGGTGATATGGCTGCTACATATGATGAATAGATGCACTTTTATGATGGACAGATGCACTTTTATGATGGATAGATGCACTTTTATGATGGATAGATGCACTTTTATGATGAATAGATGCACTTATATGGACTTCCAAAAACATCCACCTATTCACTGCCATTATAAAGCTTGGGAGAGCCAGGACATTTTGTAATATAACTCGTAAAAGAAGAATGTCATAAACACCTAGGATGAGTTGAGGGCGAGTAAACCATGGGCTGATTTACATTTTTGGGTGAACGATCCCTGTAAAGAGTAGTATAATGGATGTATAAATGCCACTGTGGTTGTGAGTGCTCTGACGGGGTGTTTCGCTCACAGTAAGCTGGATGCCTTCATCTACGATGCTGCAGTGCTGAACTACATGGCGGGCCGAGATGAGGGCTGTAAGCTGGTCACCATCGGCTCCGGGAAAGTGTTCGCTTCCACCGGCTATGGCATCGCCATCCAGAAGGACTCAGTGTGGAAGAGACAAGTGGACCTCGCCATCCTGCAGCTCTTCGGAGACGGTACACACACACACACACACAGACTCACAAACACACTCACACACATTATTTAAAGTATATTAAGTCCTTGGCTGACATCTGTTGTAAATTTGTCATTTTGTTTTGATTTTCATGTGCTTTTGCTTCTTGGTCTTGTTTTGTTTTTTTAAGTTTAGGAATATGTTTCAATGGGGTCCCTGGGAGTCATTTCTATGTTTCTGGGTCCTATTTTAACAGATTTGCTTGACATAGCAGCTTAAGGTTAGCCCTGGATATGCTCTGATCAAGGTTTTCCAGTTGTGTTCAGTTGAATTGATATGTTGTGTATTGATAGTCAACTATTTCAACTGTGGTGAGTTTATGTTTATATCAGTCCTTATTCTCAGCTTTGAATCCTGCATTTGTCTGTGACTCTCCTGAGCCTCCTGAGCCACAAACACAAACCACTCACCCTTGTTATTCTGTGTGTGTGTGTGTGTGTGTGTGTGTGTGTGTGTGTGTGTGTGTGTGTGTGTCTGTCTCAGGTGACATGGAGGAGTTTGAGGCTCTCTGGCTGACGGGGATCTGCCATCACGAGAAGAATGAAGTGATGAGCAGTCAGCTGGACGTGGATAACATGGCCGGCGTGTTCTACATGCTGGGAGCCGCCATGGCCCTTTCGCTCATCACCTTCATCGCTGAACACGTTTTCTACTGGCACCTGCGCTTCTGCTTCATGGGCGTGTGCTCCGGCAAGCCTGGGCTCACCTACACCATCAGCAGGGTAAGGACACACAGGCAGAAAAAACACATGCTGAACATTAGAACTGGAGAAGTGCAGCATGGCAAAATACTGTTTCAAACCACGATTGTGCTAGAAATAGTGTTGTGTTAAAGGGATAGTTCACCCAAAAATGAAAATAAGCCCACGATTTACTCGCCCTCAAGCCATCCTAGGTGTATATGTCTTTCTTATTTCAGACGAATACAATCAGAGTTATATTAAAAAAATGTCCTGGCTCTTCCAAGCTTTATAATGGCAGTGAATGGCTGGAGAAAATTTGAAGCCCAAAAAGGTGCATCAATCCATGATAAAAGTGCATCTATCCATGATAAAAGTGCATCTATCCATGATAAAAGTGCATCTGTCCATGATAAGTGCATCTGTCCATGATAAGTGCATCTGTCCATCATGAAAGTTCATCTATTCATCATAAAAGTTCATCTGTTCATCATGAAAGTGCATCTATCCATGATAAAAGTGCATCTATCCATGATAAAAGTGCATCTGTCCATCATAAAAGTGCATCTTTCCATGATAAAAGTGCATCTATCCATGATAAAAGTGCATCTATCCATGCTAAAAGTGCATTCATCCATCATAAAAGTGCTCCACAGGGTGCTGGGGGGTTAATAAAGGCCTTCTGAAGCAAGCCCATGGGTTTTTGTAAGAAAAATATTCATATTTATAACTTTATAATCTAAAATGACTAGCTTCTACCAGATGACCGTATGCATACTACGCAAGTCGACTTACGCCACAAGAGTAACAATTGACACGTGCATGACGTAGATGTAGGAGTAGTGTAAGCTTAGACACCTCTCGCGGTTTAAACTAATAGGGCTGTGCAACAAACTAAAGCTCCTCTTCAATTGTATAGAAATCCTCTGACATTTCACTTAAAAATGGCTAATTCTGGCACGTGGGAGAAACACAAGATCCAGTTGTGTATGAAACGGTAGTTCAGGTCTTGGCAGCGAGGAGACTGCAATGGGCTGAAGTCCAATGATCCCCATAGAAATCAACCAATCGTGAACAGAGCAGATAGTCCAAAACTAGAGCAGGCAGGTAACACAGGAACTGGAGACAGAGAACCACTGAGAGGGCAAGGAGACAAAACGTGGACCTCAGAACGATCTGACAATGAACATGACAAACACAAGACTGCTTATAGGACACATTAACAAGTATTTTCCTTACACAAACACATCGCTTCACTTCAGAAGGCCTTTATTAAGCCCCTGGAGCCGTATTGATTAGTTTTATTATGGATAGATGCACTTTTATGGGCTTCAAATTTTCTCCAGCCATTCACTGCCATTATAAAGCTTGGAAGAGCCAGGACATTTTTTAACATTCTTCTTGTCTGAAAGAAGAATGTCATATACACCTAGGATGACTTTAGCGTGAGTAAATCATTTTTGGGTAAACTATCCTTTTAACGGCAACTCTGAACACTGAAACTTCTCTCTCTTCCTCTCTCAGGAGATTTACAGCTGCATTCACGGAGTGGAAATCGAAGAGAAGAGTTCGGATCTGAACTCCCCCACCGCTACGATGAACAACACCCACTCCAACATCCTACGTCTGCTGCGCACGGCCAAGAACATGGCGTCTCTGTCCGGGGTCAACGGCTCTCCCCACAGCGCGCTGGACTTTATCCGCCGCGAGTCCTCCGTGTACGACATCAGCGAGCAGCGCCGGAGCCTGGCTGGGCCCTTGGACTGCAAGAGCCCGTACCTGCCCGAGGACAACATGTTCAGCGACTACATCAGCGAGGTGGAGCGCACCTTCGGGAACCTGCACCTGAAGGACAGCAACCTGTACCAGGAGCACTTCCGGCTCCACCACGGGGGCTCTGTGCTGGGGCTGACGGAGGGCCCCGGGCCCCGGAGCCTGGGCTCCAGCAGCTCTCTGGAAGAGGGCCTGTTCGACTGCGATGGCCCCGGTGGAGGCCCCATCTTCACCACCCAGCCCAGATCTGCCCTCACACACAGGAACATGAGCAAGTTCGACCTGCTCCACAGCCAGACTCCTCCGACCGGCCCAGGCTTGAAGCAAGGGCTCGCAGAGCTCTACGGAAAGTTCTCCTTTAAAGGTGGAGCATCCAGTTCGGGTTATATCGCGGGGCATCACCACGGAGCCGACGACGGAAACATCCGCTCTGACGTGTCCGACATTTCCACTCACACCGTGACCTACGGAAACCTGGAGGGCAATGCTAAGAAGCGTAAGCAGTACAGAGACAGCCTGAAGAAGCGTCCCGCGTCGGCGAAGTCCCGGCGTGAACTGGACGAGCTCGAGATGGGTCACCGGCGCCGCCAGCACCACCATTATCACCATCACGGGCAACGCTCCAACTCTCCTTCGTCTGAGCGCAAGCGAGGCGGCCGGGTAAACTCCTCCTCATACCTGTTACAGGACAAGGAAAGCCTGAGGGATTTCTACCTGGACCAGTTCCGGCCCAAAGAAGGCGTCCCGCAGTGGGAGCACGTGGACCTCACGGACGGGCCCGGTGGAGGGAACTGCACCAGCCTGGTGTCGGTGGACGACTTCTTGAAGAGCAAGCCCAAGAAGCCAGAGGGCCAGAGCGAGTGGGAGTGTCGTAGCTGTCGAGCTAGCAGTGCGGGGAGCAAGCAGACGGGGCACGCGGGCGGGGCGGGTTACTGTGTGGCGTCGGGAGGAGTCGGGAGTCGACCAAGTTCTGCCACATGCATGCGGTGCGAAGCCTGCAAGAAGTCCGGGAACCTGTACGACATCAGCGAGGACAGTAACCACCTGTTGGACCAGCTGACGCCGGCGCAGCGTCGCAGGGCGTTCAGTGGGAAACCGCTACGCCGACAGCACTCCTACGACACCTTCGTGGACCTGCAGAGGGAGGAGTCCGGTGTGCCGGCACCGGGGTGTGGCGTAGCCGGCGTGATCCCGCTGCCACCACGCAGCGTCAGCCTCAAGGAGAGGGAGCGCTGCATGGATGGGCCCTTCGCACACGTGTTTCAGTGCCCCGAGCCGGAACCCGAGGAAGACCCGCTGTTCTACGGCGCCGCCGGGAAGAGCCCTTTCGGATTGTTCCCGCACCGGCGCTCGGTTGGGGAGAGGGATCTGAGAAACAGAGGACTCATGGAAGGCCCAGCTCACTCCTTATCCAAATCCCTCTATCCTGACCGCACCGACCACAACCCCTTCATCCCCACGTTTGGAGACGACCAGTGTCTTCTGCACGGTGCCAAGTCCTGCTACGCCACCACGCAGCACCAGCAGGGCGATGTGTACGGGAACATGGGCTCGACCTCATTCCTGCCGGCGTCAGGAGTCATGTCCAACCCAGCTCCTCGCTTCCCTGTGGAGATGTGCATGGGGAACCACTACACCAGCAAGCTCAGTCTCGGCCCGCCTCGGCCCTTCAACGGCAGCAACGGACACGTGTACGAGAAGCTCTCCAGCATAGAGTCCGATGTGTGAAACAGGGAATGGACAGACAGATTTAACAGAACACGCAGAACTTGAGAGATTTGAACATGTAATTTCCTGTGAAGTTCACGTCTACACCAATAGTGGTGAGAACAAGAGCTCGTCCATCTGTCGAGTGTGTGAGATGTCAGATGGCCCGCTCACCTCACTCTAACAGCCCAGTCATGTACTCTTGTCTTTTGTGAAGATGCAATCAAAAAAGCATGATTGATTTTTTTTGAAACAGGGTAATAACTGCACCTCAGAGACGCTGCTGACTGGTAATCTGTTGTTGAAATGGAGTCTGTTCTTTTCTTGCTCTAGAGGCCTTTGGTGAGCTTTAGGGATATTTGAATGTGATGATCAATCCAGTCTCCACATCACGCTAATGTATCCATGGCAACAGCCTCTCCCATGCTGTTTACTGCCCCGAAACACGTGTGCATCGGTG
>CM060618.1:41262631-41265131 GCA_030578275.1 Meda fulgida
TTTCATTGTTATGCCGATGATACTCAGCTGTATATTTCTTCAAAACCTAACGAAACTTACCAATTCACAAAATTAACGGAATGCATAGCTGATATAAAAAATTGGATGACTAGTAATTTCCTACTACTAAACTCTGAAAAAACAGAGATTCTAATTATTGGACAAAAAACTTCCACACGTAATAACCTAGAATACTGTCTAACCCTTGATGGCTGCTCTGTTAAGTCTTCGTCGTCGGTTAGGAACCTGGGTGTGCTCTTTGATAGCAATCTTTCATTTGAAAGTCATGTGTCTAGTATCTGTAAAACCGCATTTTTCCATCTTAAAAATATATCTAAATTACGACATATGCTCTCATTAACAAATGCGGAACAATTAGTTCATGCTTTCATGACAACAAGACTAGATTATTGTAATGCTCTTCTGGGTGGTTGCCCTGCACGCTTAATAAATAAACTACAGCTGGTCCAAAACGCAGCCGCTAGAGTTCTTACTAGAAGCAGGAACTATAACCATATTAGCCCGGTTCTGTCAACACTGCATTGGCTGCCTATTAAACATCGTATAAATTTTAAAATATTGTTGATTACTTACAAAGCACTAAATGGTTTAGCTCCGCAGTACTTGAGCGAGCTCTTAACGCATTATAGTCCTTCACGTCTATTGCGATCTCAAAATTCGGGCCAGTTGATAATACCTAGAATTTCAAAATCGACTGCGGGCGGTAGATCCTTTTCCTATTTAGCACCAAAACTTTGGAACAGTCTTCCTACCATTGTCCGGGAAGCAGACACACTCTGTCAGTTCAAAGCTAGACTAAAAACACATCTCTTTGACCTAGCATACACATAATATATTATAGACTTCTATAATTCAATATTAGGCTGCATAGATTAGGTCAGCCGGAACTGGGAACACTTCCCTTAAATCCTGATGTACTCGTTACATCATCATAAGAAGAATGGCATCTACGCTAATTTTAGTGTCTTTGTTTATCCCGAGGTTTTCCCGCAGCCGACCGGATCCAGGCCGTATCCAGATCTGACTAGGAGCTTTGCCTGGACCCGATGACAACGCAGTGCTGAAGTGCCAACTAGCCTCTCCCTATGGAGGATCCCTTTCCCACTCTACAGATAAAATGTTGTGATTCCGGTTCGCGTACCCACCCCGAAGTGATAAAATAAAACACAATTCTGTATCAAATTTACAGTTACTGTAAATCCGGCCTCTAGTTCATAAACGCCAGAGGAGAACTGGCCCCCGACTGAGCCTGGGTTCTCCCAAGGTTTTTTTTTCTCCATTAGGTCACCTGATGGAGTTTTAGGACACCAGTAGGTCACTTGATGGAGTTTTTCGGTTCCTTGCCACTGTTGCCTTTGGCTTGTTCAGTTGGGGATATTCAAAATAATTAGCCAAGCATTAATACCATTGATCAGCCCTACCAAACGTGGATGTTTTTTCACTAAGAAACAAACATTATGTTATTTGATTGATATTGTGAAGCTGCTTTGATGCAATTTATATTGTGAAAAGCGCTATATAAATACACTTGACTTGTCTTGACTTGAATAAACTCGTGTTTAGTTAATGCTTCACCATTATCTGTGTTCGTGGGCCAGAACACATCTGTGAAATTTATAAAGGTAATTTTAAAACTGTTTGGTTAAAGGGATAGTTCACCCAAAAATAAAAATCACCCCATGATTTACTCACCCTCAAGCGATAAAGCGATGCAACCAGTGTGACGCGGGATAACCCGGAGTTAAGAGTGATGATAACCAGTGTGACGCGGGATCACCCGGTGTTAAGAGTGATAACCAGTGTGACGCGGGATAACCCGGAGTTAAGAGTGATGATAACCAGTGTGACGCGGGATAACCCGGAGTTAAGAGTGATGATAACCAGTGTGACGCGGGATCACCCGGAGTTAAGAGTGATGATAACCAGTGTGACGCGGGATAACCCGGGGTTAAAGCGATGCAACCAGTGTGATGCGGGATAACCCGGGGTTAAAAAAATGCAACCAGTGAGACGCGGGATAAGCTGGGGTTAAAGCGATGCAACCAGTGTGACGCCGGATAATCTTAGGTTAAAGCGATGCAACCAGTGTGATGCGGGATAACCCTGGGTTAAAGCGATGTAACCAGTGTGACGCGGGATAACCTGGGGTTAAAGCGATGCAACCAGTATGACGCGGGATAACCCGGGGTTAAGAGTGATGATAACCAGTATGACGCGGGATAACCCGGGGTTAAGAGTGATGATAACCAGTGTGACGCGGGATAACCAGGGGTTAAAGCGATGCAACCAGTGTGACGCGGGATTACTCGGGGTTAAAGCGATGCAACCAGTGAGACATGGGATAACCCGGGGTTAAAGCAATGCAACCAGTGTGACGCGGGATAAGCTGGGGTTAAAGCGATGCAACCAGTGTGACGCCGGATAACCTTAGGTTAAAGCGATGCAACCAGTGTGATGCGGGATAACCCTGGGTTAAAGC
>CM060618.1:41272631-41302631 GCA_030578275.1 Meda fulgida
TCCCTCTCATTATGGGAATAGAGAAATGCCTGTGTCGTGCGCTGCGTGGGGCTGTACAAGTCGCCACACAATCGAAAACAAGTCTCGGGGAATTACCTTTCACAAACAAGAATGAATATTTTTTTCTGGTTGTATTTGGTAATTATATAATTAGTAATAGTAACGCACAAGCACGTGCAAACCACTGAAATCGGCTGATAAATGTACACGTTATTATTGTTTTATCCAGGAAAACCGCAGCTCACCCGTTTACTTGCATTTGTTCACAGCGCAGTCTTGCCCTCCGCAAAATGGCGGACACGTTGACGTATCGCAGCAACGCTCCAAAGCGGCCAATAGGGTGTCTATGTATTTATTATGTCTATGCACTGAACACTCCTCACTTCCGGCTGATCTCATATCGCCTGAGGCGGGAGGAAATCAATGTTTCTGTAATAATTTCTGTGGCTCAAACACTAGATCTACACGGAGAGATGAATCAAAGCCTTGATGTTTGTCACACAGGTTTAATTTTCACTGATACTAACGCAAGCAGACACACAGGCTGTGTTTATATTCATTCATGTGTGTGTGAATGTGTGCCCAGTAGTTGCTACGGCAACCGCCGCGGCGCGCGCTACTGTTGTTGATTCGATGCAGGAGCGCGCATTAATAATCAACGGTACTTTGATAGAGTGAGCGACACGAGCGCGGCATTCACTCAGCCAATCAGAGCCGAGCACAGAGTCACCATGACATCAGAAATATCTGTTTTCTTTTATAAAACGGATAGTTCCGGTCCTTGATTCTGATTGGTTGAGTCACGTTCAAAAGCCGCTGTGTGACCGCATTACATTACTGTTACACAAACACACCTGTGACTGCATTACATTAGTGTTACACAAACACACACCTGTGAGCGCATTACATTACTGTTACACAAACACACACCTGTGACTGCATTACATTAGTGTTACACAAACACACACCTGTGAGCGCATTACATTACTGTTACACAAACACACACCTGTGACTGCATTACATTAGTGTTACACAAACACACACATGTGAGCGCATTACATTACTGTTACACAAACACACACCTGTGACTGCATTACATTAGTGTTACACAAACACACACCTGTGACCGCATTACATTAGTGTTACACAAACACACACCTGTGAGCGCATTACATTAGTGTTACACAAACACACACCTGTGACTGCATTACATTAGTGTTACACAAACACACACCTGTGACTGCATTACATTAGTGTTACACAAACACACACCTGTGACTGCATTACATTAGTGTTACACAAACACACACCTGTGAGCGCATTACATTAGTGTTACACAAACACACACACCTGTGAGCGCATTACATTACTGTTACACAAACACACACCTGTGACCGCATTACATTAGTGTTACACAAACACACACCTGTGAGCGCATTACATTAGTGTTACACAAACACACACCTGTGACTGCATTACATTAGTGTTACACAAACACACATCTGTGACCGCATTACATTAGTGTTACACAAACACACACCTGTGAGCGCATTACATTAGTGTTACACAAACACACACCTGTGACTGCATTACATTAGTGTTACACAAACACACACCTGTGACCCTATTACATTAGTGTTACACAAACACACACACCTGTGAGCGCATTACATTAGTGTTACACAAACACACCTGTGACTGCTTTACATTAGTGTTACACAAACACACACCTGTGACCGCATTACATTAGTGTTACACAAACACACACCTGTGACCCTATTACATTAGTGTTACAAAAACACACACACCTGTGAGCGCATTACATTAGTGTTACACAAACACACACCTGTGAGCGCATTTCATTAGTGTTACACAAACACACACCTGTGACCGCATTACATTAGTGTTACACAAACACACACCTGTGACCCTATTACATTAGTGTTACACAAACACACACACCTGTGAGCGCATTACATTAGTGTTACACAAACACACCTGTGACTGCTTTACATTAGTGTTACACAAACACACACCTGTGAGCGCATTTCATTAGTGTTACACAAACACACACCTGTGAGCGCATTACATTAGTGTCACACACACACACACACACACACACACACACCTGTGAGCGCATTACATCAGTGTTACTCTAACATACACCTGTGAGCGCATTTCATTAGTGTTACACAAACACACACCTGTGACCGCATTACATTAGTGTTACACAAACACACACCTGTGACCCTATTACATTAGTGTTACACAAACACACACACCTGTGAGCGCATTACATTAGTGTTACACAAACACACCTGTGACTGCTTTACATTAGTGTTACACAAACACACACCTGTGAGCGCATTTCATTAGTGTTACACAAACACACACCTGTGAGCGCATTACATTAGTGTCACACACACACACACACACACACACACACACCTGTGAGCGCATTACATCAGTGTTACTCTAACATACACCTGTGAGCGCATTACATTAGTGTTACTCAAACACACACCTGTGAGCGCATTACATTAGTGTTACACAAACACACACCTGTGAGCGCATTACATTAGTGTTACACAAACACACACCTGTGAGCGCATTACATTACTGTTACACAAACATACACCTGTGAGCGCATTACATTAGTGTTACTCAAACACACACCTGTGAGCGCATTGCATTAGTGTTACTCAAACACACACCTGTGAGCGCATTGCATTAGTGTTACTCAAACACACACCTGTGAGCGCATTACATTAGTGTTACACACACACCTGCGAGCGCATTACATTAGTGTTACTCAAACACACAACTGTGAGCGCATTACATCAGTGTTACTCAAACACACACACACACACACACACACACACCTGTGAGCGCATTACATTAGTGTTACACAAACACACACCTGTGAGCGCATTACATTAGTGTTACTCAAACACACACCTGTGACTGCATTACATTAGTGTTACACAAACACACACCTGTGAGCGCATTACATCAGTGTTACTCAAACACACACCTGTGAGCGCATTACATTAGTGTTACTCAAACACACACCTGTGAGCGCATAACATTAGTGTTACTCAAACACACACCTGTGAGCGCATAACATTAGTGTTACACACACACACATGTGAGCGCATTACATTAGTGTTACTCAAACGCACACCTGTGAGCGCATTACATTAGTGTTACACAAACACACACCTGTGAGCGCATTACATTAGTGTTACTCAAACACACACCTGTGAGGGCATTACATTAGTGTTACTCAAACACACACCTGTGAGCGCATTACATTAGTGTTACTCAAACACACACCAGTAAGCGCATTACATTAGTGTTACACACACACACACACACACACACACACAAACACACTTCTGTGAGCGCATTACATTAGTGTTACTCAAACACACACCAGTAAGCGCATTACATTAGTGTTACACACACACACACACACACACACACACAAACACACTTCTGTGAGCGCATTACATTAGTGTTACTCAAACACACACCTGTGAGCGCATTACATTAGTGTTACTCAAACACACACCTGTGAGGGCATTACATTAGTGTTACTCAAACACACACCTGTGAGCACATTACATTAGTGTTACACACACACACACACACACACACACAAACACACACACCTGTGAGCGCATTACATTAGTGTTGCACAAACACACACCAGTGAGTAATTACATGAGTGTTACACACACACACACACAAACACACACACACACTCCTGTGAGCGCATTACATTAGTGTTACTCAAACACACACCTGTGAGCGCATTACATTAGTGTTACACAAACACACACACCTGTGAGCGCATTGCATCAGTGTTACACACACACAGACCTGTGAGCGCATTACATTAGTGTTACACAAACACACACCTGTGAGCGCATTACATTAGTGTTACACAAACACACACCTGCGAGCGCATTACATTAGTGTTACTCAAAAACACACCTGTGTGCGCATTACATTAGTGTTACACAAACACACACCTGTGACTGCATTACATTAGTGTTACACAAACACACACCTGTGAGCGCATTACATTAGTGTTACACAAACACACACCTGTGAGCGCATTACATTAGTGTTACACAAACACACACCTGTGAGCGCATTACATTACTGTTACACAAACATACACCTGTGAGCGCATTACATTAGTGTTACACAAACACACACCTGCGAGCGCATTACATTAGTGTTACACAAACACACACCTGCGAGCGCATTACATTAGTGTTACACAAACACACACCTTTGAGCGCATTACATTAGTGTTACACAAACACACACCTGTGAGCGCATTACATTAGTGTTACACAAACACACACCTGTGTGCGCATTACATTAGTGTTACACAAACACACACCTGTTACTGCATTACATTAGTGTTACACACACACAGACCTGTGAGCGCATTACATTAGTGTTACACAAACACACACCTGTGAGCGCATTACATTAGTGTTACACAAACACACACCTGCGAGCGCATTACATTAGTGTTACTCAAACACACACCTGTGAGCGCATTGCATTAGTGTTACACAAACACACACCTGTGAGCGCATTACATTAGTGTTACTCAAACACACACCTGTGAGCGCATTACATTAGTGTTACACACACACCTGTGAGCGTATTACATTAGTGTTGCACAAACACACACCTGTGAGCGCATTACAGTAGTGTTACAGTGTTACGGAGGAATAAATATGTCATAACGTTATATGTTTTTGTTGCTGGTGTTTATTTTATGAATAAAATAAATATGAAAATGAATATTTTTAATAAGCCCTTTGAAGCCGTGATTTACAGTGCACTTAGAACAGCTAATGGGGGTTTTACTCCTCCGCGTCAACAACGCCCCTAGCTGTTCTTTATTCGCTGTAAATCACGGCTTCAAGGGTCTTATTGCTTAATTTTATGGAATATTGCAGTGTTCACTATACATGATTTATGGGTGTTTTAATAATCTTAAATCAGAATAAATTCCTCTTGCAGCTTCTCTTCTCTGATGACGAGGGCGGGGCAACCTGTCACTCACATGTGATCAGCCAATAGCAAACCACAACCATCCAATCAATTCCACACAGACACAATCAAGCCCCGCCCACATTTGATCACATTATTCCAGAAGCGTTTCACTCAGATATACGGTTCCGTTTATTAATCGGCTCATATTTGTAAAGACTTTAGCGCGCTAGTGTAAATATAAGGACAGATGTTAAACAGACACATTAATAACTGCAGCTGTTCTCATCTAAACAACCGAGATATTCACCATCATGACTGAAAACTCTTACAAATAAAGGTGTTTCTCAGCATGGAAGAACCATTTCAGGTTCCACAGAGAACAGTGAACATTTTCTTCTCAGCGGTCAGAACCATTTAATAACCTTTCTCCACTATAAAGAGCCTATTATGCAAAGAAAGATTCCAGGTAAAGCGTTGTTTGAGTGTGATGATGTGATTCCTCAGATGTTCGCGTCAGACGCGTGCGTGATGTATGCGGTGCGCGCGTGAGGGGGGGGGGGCGCGCGTGGACCGCTCGAGCTCCTCTCGCTGTTCATGACGCGAGAAAGAGAAAGACAAAAGGGAAAAAAACGTTAGCGACTCCGTGTCGGTGGAGTTCGAGGCCCGGTCGGTTCCGTGAGGCGGGTGAGCTCGGCGCGGGAGCCGCGGATCGGTGCAGGGGAGCGGGGGAGCACGGGACTCGAGCCCGGGGACATCAGACGGGCCTGTCCGGTAAAAACACCACATTATCAGACATCTGTGTGTGTGTGTGTGTGTGTGTGTGTGTGTGTGTGTGTGTGTGTGTGTGTGTGTCTGTGTGTGTGTGTGTTTACTGTGGCGTTGTTATGTGTTTGCAGCATCAGGGATCCGCTCATCGTGTTCGCGATTCGCCTCAGGAACGCGTTTATATCCAGGGAACGCGAACGTCGATGTGTGTCGCGCTCGCTCCTCTGACGCGTTCATAAATCTGCGGATTGAACGCGTTTATTCGGTGTTTGTGCGCGAATCTGAGCCATGCTAAAGAGCTAATGCTAATGTGCTGTGAGAAACCAGCAGAATGGAGGAGGTTTGAGTTCTAGATGTTTCCGTCAATATCACGTCGGAGCTGCTTCATTAATTCCAGACTCTGATTTTATCTAATGAACACACACATACACACAGTGATAGTGTCACTGCAAACTCATCATCATCATCATCGTCATCATCATCATCTTTGTTGTTGTTGTTATTGTTATTATTTCAGCCTCGAAAAAAATCTCAGATTATGACAGATGTCAAATTAAATGAGTACTGAAACTGTAAATAGCATTAAACACACACATTACTCACACCCATATGATGATTACACACAAACACAAATTAGTACACGCACACACACATTACACACACTACACACGTGTACACATTACACACACACACACACACACACAATATTACACGCACATGCAACACATATTACACAAACACATGCAACACACATTATTATACACATGCATTACACACATATTTTTACACACTCATTATTACACACACAGGTTGGCGGATCACTCACACACATTGTGTGAGAGACACACTCAAAAACGCACTCTCACACACACACAACACGCATTGTGTGAGAGAAACGCACTCACACACACACACACTCACACACACACACACACACAACAGGTATTGTGTGAGAGAAACAGACACTCATAAGCACACTCTCTCTCTCACACACACAGTGCGCTTATGAGTGTCTGTTTCTCTCACACAATACCTGTTGTGTGTGTGTGTTTCTCTCACATCATAAACGCACTCTCACACACTCTCGCACACAGACGTGTCACGTCTCACACACGTGTCAACATGGCTAATGGTGCCATTAAAGGGCCTCATTACAGACTCTACTTAAACGCCGCGGATGGTGACGCGTGTCTGATCCAGAGGCATGCTGGGAAGCGTGCGCTTCACCCTGGAGTGCGGTAGGGGTTGAGCGATTCTCGATTTTTAATCAAATTTCAATTCGATAGAAGCATGATTTAAAATCTATGATCAAATCTATGCATATGTCGAATTGAAATGTGATTCCGGAGAGTGAACCGCAGCTGCGAGTCCCAATCGAGCGGTGATGGACGCCTCATGGCTGCGCTAGTTTCAGCTAGCGTTCGTGTTCGCCGGGAGTCGCCCTTCTGCATCATCGACGGACAGATCTGTGGCACCAGCATCTGGATCTCGTAAGCTTACGTTGATCGGCGGTCATCGTTCTACGATCAACAAGCTTCCGATGCTTTGGGGAAACAACTGATCAGCGGCCGATCGTTCGAGTCGGAGAAATATGATCCGTGTTTATTACGGGGCGCGGAGCTTGCTGCGCTCGACTGACTCTACACGTTCTTTCCGGCTGTCGTCTGTTAGTTCAGATGAGGGCCGTAACGGCATGAGATGTTAACGGTATGATAATCATCTCAGAAAATATCGTATTAAACAATCATTATTATTATTATAATCATCAGCTACAATGACCCTTAAATGAACAGACAGGGTGTTTTGGTTGAACATACGGTTTATTAAAACAAACTTTTTTTTTTAATGGAAAAAAAACTTTATGGAAGTATTCGAACTTCCATTTGAACAAACATGTCTTATTAATTGAATTCATAACACCTTCACTTATTTGTATTATTTTTATTTTAGATAATTATAAGATAGAGTTTCATGAAATGTATTTTATTTCCTCAGAAATTCTGGGTTGTCTGATATAATTTGTATGGATTCTGTGATTTAATACAAATATATTATTTAAAATGCAATCATGAAATGTTGAGTTTGTCTGTAGATCTGCACAACAGGTTTACTCAATTACAACAGACAAAAAACTATTATTTCTTAAATGATGTTTAAATATACTATTATTGTTGTTGTTATAACTTTAAGTTGGCTACATTCTATTGTACAATAGTAATATATTTCTTTAAGCTAAACCAAACTTTTATTTTGACAGGTTGTACTAAACTCCTATGAGTGTATTTGACGATAAATAAATACAATTCTGAAATGCTCATTAGTTCTCTCAGAGCCGCTGTGGATATTCATGCGTTCACGTCCTCATATAGTGAGCCGGCAGACGCTTAAACACAACACAACACACACACACACACACACACACACACACGAGTGTGTGCTAGGCGAAACGGCGCTCATTCACGCAGCAAGCAGAATATAGGTTTACAGTATAGCAGTTTTTTGCGCTGTATATGAATAGACACTCAGATAGCGATTTGATTTATTGCACAGCTATATTTTAGATTTATTCATCCATCTATTAAACGGCGCATTTACGTGATATCTGCGTGACATTGTAAATTCGCTACACGGGCTTCAGTTATAAAGGACTATCCGCAGGGAGGGATGGTGTTCTCGGAGAACAAGCTGGACCCGTTCCCTCTTGCAGCCGCTCTAGCCACACTTCTGCTCAGCTGGAGATCCATCTTCATAGCTCAGATATTGATATGAACTGCTGTTGTCGAGTATAAGCTTCATTCATAAAGCTTCCTCCGCTGAAGCCTGTGCGTCTCTAAACTGACATCACATTAAACTGGTAGAAAATTGATTTTTGACATTTGTGCATCGGTTCGAATCGGCGGAAGATAGAATCGCGATTCATGTGAATCGATTTTTCCCCCCTGGAGTGCAGTCACTTTGAACATTTCTATCATCATTCTCTCTCTCAGATGAACATTGATCTACTGTCCTCCATACAGTGAGTGTGCTACGCGTTACAATCGAGATATGGGCAAAAAACACTTTACTGTTATCATTATAGCGATCGTTACAGTTCTCGTTATAGTGATCATTGCAGTTATCGTTATAGTGATCGTTAAAGTGATCTAGTTATGGTTATGTTGATCGTTATAGTGATCTAGTTATGGTTATAGTGATCTTTACAGTTATCATTATAGTGATCTTTACTGTTATCATTATAGTTATCGTTAAAGTGATCTAGTTATGGTTATATTGATCGTTATAGTGATCTAGTTATGGTTATAGTGATCTTTACAGTTATCATTATAGTGATCTTTACTGTTATCATAATAGTTATCGTTAAAGTGATCTAGTTATGGTTATATTGATCGTTATAGTGATCTAGTTATGGTTATAGTGATCTTTACTGTTATCATTATAGTGATCATTGCCGTTATCGTTATAGTGATCGTTATAGTGATCTAGTTATGGTTATAGTGATTTTTACTGTTATCATTATAGTGATCATTGCCGTTATAGTGATCGTTATAGTGATCGTTATAGTGATCTAGTTATGGTTATAGTGATCTTTACTGTTATCATTATAGTGATCGTTAAAGTGATCTAGTTATGGTTATATTGATCGTTATAGTGATCTAGTTATGGTTATAGTGATCTTTACTGTTATCATTATAGTAATCATTGCCGTTATCGTTATAGTGATCGTTATAGTGATCTAGTTATGGTTATAGTGATTTTTACTGTTATCATTATAGTGATCATTGCCGTTATAGTGATCGTTATAGTGATCGTTATAGTGATCTAGTTATGGTTATAGTGATCATTGCCGTTATCGTTATAGTGATCTTTACTGTTATCATTATAGTTATCGTTATAGTGATCTAGTTATGGATCTAGTTACACTCGGCCTCGCTCGTGCGCAGACACACTCGGCCTCGCTCGTGCGCAGACACACTCGGCCTCGCTCGGGCGCAGACACACTCGGCCTCGCTCGGGCGCAGACACACTCGGCCTCGCTCGGGCGCAGACACACTCGGGCTCTCTCGGCCTCTCTCGGGCGCAGACACACTCGGCCTCGCTCGGGCGCAGACACACTCGGGCTCTCTCGGTCTCTCTCGGGCTCAGACACACTCGGCCTCGCTCGTGCGCAGACACACTCGGGCTCTCTCGGCCTCTCTCGGGCGCAGACACACTCGGTCTCTCTCGGGCTCAGACACACTCGGGCTCGCTCGTGCGCAGACACACTCGGCCTCGCTCGGGTGCAGACACACTCGGGCTCTCTCTGCCTCTCTCGGGCGCGTAGACACTCGGCCTCTCTCGGGCGCGTAGACACTCGGCCTCTCTCGGGCGCGTAGACACTCGGCCTCTCTCGGGCGCGTAGACACCCGGCCTCTCTCGGGCGCGTAGACACTCGGCCTCGCTCGGGCGCAGGCACACTCGGCCTCGCTCGGGCGCAGGCACACTCGGCCTCGCTCGGGCGCAGGCACACTCGGCCTCGCTCGGGCGCGTAGACACTCGGCCTCGCTCGGGCGCAGGCACACTCGGCCTCGCTCGGGCGCAGGCACACTCGGCCTAATAAATAATAGTAATATATTTCTTTAAGCTAAACCAAACTTTTATTTTGACAGGTTGTACTAAACTCCTATGAGTGTATTTGACGATAAATAAATACAATTCTGAAATGCTCATTAGTTCTCTCAGAGCCGCTGTGGATATTCATGCGTTCACGTCCTCATATAGTGAGCCGGCAGACGCTTAAACACAACACAACACACACACACACACACACACACACACACGAGTGTGTGCTAGGCGAAACGGCGCTCATTCACGCAGCAAGCAGAATATAGGTTTACAGTATAGCAGTTTTTTGCGCTGTATATGAATAGACACTCAGATAGCGATTTGATTTATTGCACAGCTATATTTTAGATTTATTCATCCATCTATTAAACGGCGCATTTACGTGATATCTGCGTGACATTGTAAATTCGCTACACGGGCTTCAGTTATAAAGGACTATCCGCAGGGAGGGATGGTGTTCTCGGAGAACAAGCTGGACCCGTTCCCTCTTGCAGCCGCTCTAGCCACACTTCTGCTCAGCTGGAGATTCATCTTCATAGCTCAGATATTGATATGAACTGCTCTTGTCGAGTATAAGCTTCATTCATAAAGCTTCCTCCGCTGAAGCCTGTGCGTCTCTAAACTGACATCACATTAAACTGGTAGAAAATTGATTTTTGACATTTGTGCATCGGTTCGAATCGGCGGAAGATAGAATCGCGATTCATGTGAATCGATTTTTCCCCCCTGGAGTGCAGTCACTTTGAACATTTCTATCATCATTCTCTCTCTCAGATGAACATTGATCTACTGTCCTCCATACAGTGAGTGTGCTACGCGTTACAATCGAGATATGGGCAAAAAACACTTTACTGTTATCATTATAGCGATCGTTACAGTTCTCGTTATAGTGATCATTGCAGTTATCGTTATAGTGATCGTTAAAGTGATCTAGTTATGGTTATGTTGATCGTTATAGTGATCTAGTTATGGTTATAGTGATCTTTACAGTTATCATTATAGTGATCTTTACTGTTATCATTATAGTTATCGTTAAAGTGATCTAGTTATGGTTATATTGATCGTTATAGTGATCTAGTTATGGTTATAGTGATCTTTACAGTTATCATTATAGTGATCTTTACTGTTATCATAATAGTTATCGTTAAAGTGATCTAGTTATGGTTATATTGATCGTTATAGTGATCTAGTTATGGTTATAGTGATCTTTACTGTTATCATTATAGTGATCATTGCCGTTATCGTTATAGTGATCGTTATAGTGATCTAGTTATGGTTATAGTGATTTTTACTGTTATCATTATAGTGATCATTGCCGTTATAGTGATCGTTATAGTGATCGTTATAGTGATCTAGTTATGGTTATAGTGATCTTTACTGTTATCATTATAGTGATCGTTAAAGTGATCTAGTTATGGTTATATTGATCGTTATAGTGATCTAGTTATGGTTATAGTGATCTTTACTGTTATCATTATAGTAATCATTGCCGTTATCGTTATAGTGATCGTTATAGTGATCTAGTTATGGTTATAGTGATTTTTACTGTTATCATTATAGTGATCATTGCCGTTATAGTGATCGTTATAGTGATCGTTATAGTGATCTAGTTATGGTTATAGTGATCATTGCCGTTATCGTTATAGTGATCTTTACTGTTATCATTATAGTTATCGTTATAGTGATCTAGTTATGGATCTAGTTACACTCGGCCTCGCTCGTGCGCAGACACACTCGGCCTCGCTCGTGCGCAGACACACTCGGCCTCGCTCGGGCGCAGACACACTCGGCCTCGCTCGGGCGCAGACACACTCGGCCTCGCTCGGGCGCAGACACACTCGGCCTCGCTCGGGCGCAGACACACTCGGGCTCTCTCGGCCTCTCTCGGGCGCAGACACACTCGGCCTCGCTCGGGCGCAGACACACTCGGGCTCTCTCGGTCTCTCTCGGGCTCAGACACACTCGGCCTCGCTCGTGCGCAGACACACTCGGGCTCTCTCGGCCTCTCTCGGGCGCAGACACACTCGGTCTCTCTCGGGCTCAGACACACTCGGTCTCGCTCGTGCGCAGACACACTCGGCCTCGCTCGGGTGCAGACACACTCGGGCTCTCTCTGCCTCTCTCGGGCGCGTAGACACTCGGCCTCTCTCGGGCGCGTAGACACTCGGCCTCTCTCGGGCGCGTAGACACTCGGCCTCTCTCGGGCGCGTAGACACTCGGCCTCTCTCGGGCGCGTAGACACCCGGCCTCTCTCGGGCGCGTAGACACTCGGCCTCGCTCGGGCGCAGGCACACTCGGCCTCGCTCGGGCGCAGGCACACTCGGCCTCGCTCGGGCGCGTAGACACTCGGCCTCGCTCGGGCGCAGGCACACTCGGCCTCGCTCGGGCGCAGGCACACTCGGCCTAATAAATAATAGTAATATATTTCTTTAAGCTAAACCAAACTTTTATTTTGACAGGTTGTACTAAACTCCTATGAGTGTATTTGACGATAAATAAATACAATTCTGAAATGCTCATTAGTTCTCTCAGAGCCGCTGTGGATATTCATGCGTTCACGTCCTCATATAGTGAGCCGGCAGACGCTTAAACACAACACAACACACACACACACACACACACACACACACGAGTGTGTGCTAGGCGAAACGGCGCTCATTCACGCAGCAAGCAGAATATAGGTTTACAGTATAGCAGTTTTTTGCGCTGTATATGAATAGACACTCAGATAGCGATTTGATTTATTGCACAGCTATATTTTAGATTTATTCATCCATCTATTAAACGGCGCATTTACGTGATATCTGCGTGACATTGTAAATTCGCTACACGGGCTTCAGTTATAAAGGACTATCCGCAGGGAGGGATGGTGTTCTCGGAGAACAAGCTGGACCCGTTCCCTCTTGCAGCCGCTCTAGCCACACTTCTGCTCAGCTGGAGATCCATCTTCATAGCTCAGATATTGATATGAACTGCTGTTGTCGAGTATAAGCTTCATTCATAAAGCTTCCTCCGCTGAAGCCTGTGCGTCTCTAAACTGACATCACATTAAACTGGTAGAAAATTGATTTTTGACATTTGTGCATCGGTTCGAATCGGCGGAAGATAGAATCGCGATTCATGTGAATCGATTTTTCCCCCCTGGAGTGCAGTCACTTTGAACATTTCTATCATCATTCTCTCTCTCAGATGAACATTGATCTACTGTCCTCCATACAGTGAGTGTGCTACGCGTTACAATCGAGATATGGGCAAAAAACACTTTACTGTTATCATTATAGCGATCGTTACAGTTCTCGTTATAGTGATCATTGCAGTTATCGTTATAGTGATCGTTAAAGTGATCTAGTTATGGTTATGTTGATCGTTATAGTGATCTAGTTATGGTTATAGTGATCTTTACAGTTATCATTATAGTGATCTTTACTGTTATCATTATAGTTATCGTTAAAGTGATCTAGTTATGGTTATATTGATCGTTATAGTGATCTAGTTATGGTTATAGTGATCTTTACAGTTATCATTATAGTGAGCTTTACTGTTATCATAATAGTTATCGTTAAAGTGATCTAGTTATGGTTATATTGATCGTTATAGTGATCTAGTTATGGTTATAGTGATCTTTACTGTTATCATTATAGTGATCATTGCCGTTATGGTTATAGTGATCGTTATAGTGATCTAGTTATGGTTATAGTGATTTTTACTGTTATCATTATAGTGATCATTGCCGTTATAGTGATCGTTATAGTGATCGTTATAGTGATCTAGTTATGGTTATAGTGATCTTTACTGTTATCATTATAGTGATCGTTAAAGTGATCTAGTTATGGTTATATTGATCGTTATAGTGATCTAGTTATGGTTATAGTGATCTTTACTGTTATCATTATAGTAATCATTGCCGTTATCGTTATAGTGATCGTTATAGTGATCTAGTTATGGTTATAGTGATTTTTACTGTTATCATTATAGTGATCATTGCCGTTATAGTGATCGTTATAGTGATCGTTATAGTGATCTAGTTATGGTTATAGTGATCATTGCCGTTATCGTTATAGTGATCTTTACTGTTATCATTATAGTTATCGTTATAGTGATCTAGTTATGGATCTAGTTACACTCGGCCTCGCTCGTGCGCAGACACACTCGGCCTCGCTCGTGCGCAGACACACTCGGCCTCGCTCGGGCGCAGACACACTCGGCCTCGCTCGGGCGCAGACACACTCGGGCTCTCTCGGCCTCTCTCGGGCGCAGACACACTCGGCCTCTCGCGCGTAGACACTCGGTCTCTCTCGGGCTCAGACACACTCGGCCTCGCTCGTGCGCAGTCACACTCGGGCTCTCTCGGCCTCTCTCGGGCGCAGACACACTCGGTCTCTCTCGGGCTCAGACACACTCGGTCTCTCTCGGGCTCAGACACACTCGGTCTCTCTCGGGCTCAGACACACTCGGTCTCTCTCGGGCTCAGACACACTCGGTCTCGCTCGTGCGCAGACACACTCGGTCTCGCTCGTGCGCAGACACACTCGGCCTCGCTCGGGTGCAGACACACTCGGGGTCTCTCTGCCTCTCTCGGGCGCGTAGACACTCGGCCTCTCTCGGGCGCGTAGACATTCGGCCTCTCTCGGGCGCGTAGACACTCGGCCTCTCTCGGGCGCGTAGACACTCGGCCTCTCTCGGGCGCGTAGACACTCGGCCTCGCTCGGGCGCAGGCACACTCGGCCTCTCTCGGGCGCAGGCACACTCTGGGTTCTGTAGCCTCTGGGCTGGTTGCGGATGAGACAATTGTTGAATGAGACAACACGCGAGGTGAGGGGGAACAAAAGCGAGGCAGGGGCGAGCACAGCACAAAGAAGGCAAACAAGCAAAGTAGCGAAATCAGAATTAAATATAAACAATATATCTATATATAGGATATGTTAAAATACATATTGTGTTTAAAAAATATCTCGATATATTTTAAATATCAAGATATCGTCCACCCCTAGTTATAGTTATGGTTATAGTGATTGTTACGGTTACAGTTATAGTTATAGTGATCGTTACTGTTATGGTTAGAGTGATCGTTACAAGTATGGTTATAGTGATCGTTACCTTTATAGTTATTGTTACCGTTATGGTTATAGTTATCGTTATAGTGATCGTTATGGTTATTGTGATCGTTATAGTGATCTAGTTATGGTTATAGTGATCGTTGCAGTTATGGTTATAGTGATCGTTATAGTGATCTTTACTTTTATCATTATAGTGATTGTTACATTTATCGTTATAGTGATTGTTACAGTTATCATTATAGTGATCGTTACAGTTATCATTATAGTGATTGTTACAGTTATCATTATAGTGATTGTTACAGTTATCGTTATAGTGATCGTTACAGTTATGGTTACAGTGATCTTTACTGTTATCATTATAGTTATCGTTATAGTGATTGTTACTGTTATCATTATAGTGATCGTTACAGTTATGGTTATAATTACGATTCACAACAATGGTGACAATAAATCGTCATGCTGCAATGCATGATGGGTTGCTTTCATAGTTCAAAACTCATCATTGATTCCCATGCTTTTTTGTTTTGATATTCACCGTTGTTATGATCCATATCCAAAATCTTGATGTCTGTGTGACTACATGATACATTTGCTCAAAACATGACGTGCACATACTTTTTATACTTTAAAAATATTTGTTATTTTATTGACACATATAAAAACAATTTCAAACTTAACATTTGATGCTTGTTTTGTGATGATTATGTCATCATCAATATTGAGCAGATATCACCTGAACTTACTTTTTCTTGGCTGTCTCTGCCACAAGAATGGTGTCTTACAAACACTCAGTTACAGCAGCCAAAGAAAAGCTGAAGTGAAAATAAAGGGGACCAAGAGCCCAACTAAAGCACACACTGATCACCACAATGGTGACACTTCAAATGAAACAAAAATCAACATCTAAACCTCTGCTAATTCTCACTAAGATCATCTGACAGCAATAGTAAAAGTAATTATGCCTAATGAGATCATAAATGATGTAAAAAATATGTCCACAATGGCCACATTTGAACTAGTTTTTAACCTTGAACGAAGAGGGTCCATGAGCGTCCAGATCGGACGTCCAGAACACGTCAAAAAAAGACGTCATAAAAACTTTCACTCTGGCTCCTCAGTGGACGTCTTTTCAACGTCTGACTTTTGCAACAAAGACTTTAAAAAGACGTCTTTTTGACATCATTTTGCTTAGTGGGCACAGAGTGAATGGAATTAATATAATAATTTGTATTTTTGTAATTACTTTGAGAAGCACATATAGAATTGTAAACCAAGTGTTTATGTTGGAGGGTTATAGTAGACACCTCTGATGTTCTGTGTGCATTTCACTATTGTTTTCTGGCCAAAATTCCATTTTTGTGTCTGGAGTTCAGTTTCTTATGACCATAAATGTTGTTGTTGGCAGTGAATGTTTTGGAGTGTTGTGGCGTGTGTCATGTGACCGTTTTGGCCCTGTGCATGCTGGGTGATCACATGTCTCTCAGCAGAAGGAATATTGAGCCGATTGTGTGTTTCTGACTTGTTTGTTTCTGAGTTGTGTGCACACACACACACACACACAGTATCCACACACACACACACAGTATCCACACACACGCACACACACAGGATCCACACACACGCACACACACACACACACAATATCCCCCCACGCACACTATCCCCACACACACACTCAATATCCACACACGCACACACACACAAAAAAAAAACAAAAAAAAAACAATATCCACACACACACACACACACAATATCCCCCCACACACACAATATCCACACACACAAACAAACAATACCCCCCCCCCCCCCACACACACACACAATACCCCCCCCACACACACACACACAATATCCCCCCCCCACACACACACAATATATACACACACACACACACACACAATATCCATACACACAATATCCGTTAACAATAACGAGTACTGATGCCTGTGTTCTCACAAGAATTACATTGATGCTGTGTTTTCCCTGTGTTTTCAGACCGTCTCAAGCTTCCTGTTTCAAGAGAGAGAGAGCAAGACACTATCATACTGAAAGGATCGGATGAAACGAGCAACTGGATGGCATGTTACTGACTATGGAAAACCTGAAGCTAGGACCAGCTAGGCTGAAGAACATCGTACTGTAAGGATTGGACGAGCAAAGAAACAAAACAACAATCCTGCTGGAGTGGAACTAACATGGGAAAGGACAAATGTTTGGAAGCAGCTGGAAAATATTTGTTGACAACCTTACTGAAACATTTCTTGAGAGAGTGCAGAAAATCCCCGTTACACAGGAAATATGAAAAAAAATCATGATCTTGAAGTATTGATCTTTCCCGAGCTATTTTCAGTGTCAGTGAATACATGTGCCAACTGGAGTAATATTTTCTCTTTTTTTGTCGCAAACCAGTTGATGAACTATTATAATCCAACTGCATGGCTGCTACCCACATCCAATCGCACAGTTACCAAACGGCAAAGAGATGTATAACACTACAGTATCAAGATATTGACATTGTCGTAATGAAACGTAATTGAGTTGTAATTTTGGTGGAGAATTTTTACCTCTTGGCTAATAGACATTTTGTGACAATACTAATCTTTCATTATCTGAGCTATTTGGATCTAGTGCCAAGCCACAGTGGCAATTGTTGACACCATTTTTGTGAATGAATTGCTGCTGCTGCATTTCCCATCTTCACATTGTTCACTATATACTTTTTAACTCGAGCAGCAAATTCAGCTCAAAGCTCAGTTTTGATTAGCAGACATTTGCTGGGTCATTGCTGCTACATATGTGTCTTGGTTTCTTTAAATGCTGAGCTAAACATTCCAGTTTGCCATTTGGATCCTTATCGTAAGAAAGGTTACCAATAACAGCTTTTGCGAAACTCTAAAACACAAAAATGCAGAATTTTCCCAACAGTCCAGTCCCTATTCATCCAGGGTTTAGCCGGGGAGGAAGTGTTGTCAGTTCCCCTTATCCGGCCCACCCTTCAGACCTTCAGATATCCCCCAGAACCTCCGAGGACTACGCCATGCAGCAAGCTCAACCTAACATGCAGAGTCACGGGCAGCTCCTGCAGCTGCGGAGCCAACAGCATCTGCTACACGCTCCTGCTGTACATGGCTATGGGTCCAGAAGAGCACCTGGAGAGATGGCGCAGGGAAGCGCTCAAAGTGGAGGAGGAGGAGGGAACTCTTACCGTAAAGACAGTGTGGATTATTATTTCTCAGTGAGCGGGCGAGAAAGAAGCAGAAGAGGCGGAGCTGCGTATGGTGCAGGATTTAGGTACACAAACCTAGATGGACATGTACCTCATCAGTACCCGCACTTATCTGGTTCAGGGTCGTCCTCTGGAATGATTTCTCCCTACTCTATGGAGTATGGCTCCAGCAGTGGCTCTGCAGTTGGGAGTAGTAATAGCGGCAGCGCTGGTTCGTTTTCTCCTTCCCAGCAATACAGTATGGCTCATTCTACTTCAGTACAATCAGGTGCTCAAATGCATCAACGCCAACATGGTCAGAAATATCCCCCACATCAAGGATTACACCAAGGTCAGCATCACCGGACGTACCCGCTTTCTGGCAACAGAATACCCCCTCAGTTCGGACACTACGCACCCATTAATGCAACCTCAGGCTCTACTGGAATGTACAACTCTCCACCGCAAAGATACGACGTGATCAGCAACAGCAGTACGGATGTCAAAATGAATAACTCGCCCAGTCAGTCTAATCCAAACACTCATACAAGTTCATCTGCTTCAAACAGCTGTGAGAATATGGGACAAAGCTACTCATCGTCTGCTCATCCTCCATATTCGCCCCAATCACAGTCCCTTCACAAGAATGCTCCCAGTTCCCAGCGTAGCTCTCAGCACACTGGAGCAGGTTATGACCCTTCCCTCAAAATTCAGCACCAAGGACACCTGCATTCCAAACTGCCCCATTCAACGGTCTCCTCTAGCCCTGCTCTGCCTTCACAACCCTCTCAAGACCTCACCAAATCTCCTATGCATTCCCAAAGTCAACAGGCTCACATTCATCAGAACTTCAGTCCGATATCTAATCCCTCCCCTGCTCCATCTGCTGTACAGTCTCCAAGCTGCAGCTCCTCTTCGTCTCCACTAATGGGGAGTTCAGAGGGGAATAGTGCAGCTACGCATATGCAGACGTCATCACACCCCTCTTTTTCAAACACTCGCATCAGCCAAAGCCATGGACGCCTTCTGCAGGCCGTACCTCAGCTGAGCCCCACTCCCAATTCAAATAGCAGCATTAGTAGTTGTGGTAGCGGTGTTGGAACTAAAGTGGCTGGTTTGAACCACAGTACAGGGATCGGTCACGCTTCCATGAGTCAGAGCCGAATGGGACTAGGTCTTCGAAGCGGTCCAGGGGAAGATGGCTCCCTGTATCCTCATGAAAAACTCTTGCAGGACCCTGGCCTAAATAGTCTAAATGCTCTGACCTCTCAAGTGGAAAATCTACCTAATACAGTGCAGCACATGCTGTTAACAGACACTGTGCTGCCTCAGAGGAAGAGCAGAGACAATGCACATCACCTTCAGATGCAGCAGGGATCTCAGTCTTTACCGGGTAACCAAAACAAATCTAGAAGTGCCAGTGCCAGTGGTCAGACCTCTGCGAATGAAGAGAGTTCTGAGATGCTGGAAACAAAAGGTCATCAGCAATTAGAACGCAAGAGAATTAGGCAGGCAAGTGGAACAAGCAATGAATCTGAGCCACATAGCTATCCATCATCACAGAGTCAGATGTCATCAGAACAGGCATTGGATCTCCAGGTGAACCCTAGAGTCATTTCAACAGCTTCAAAACAGTTATCTACTAGAGAGTCTCAAACAAAGACACCAGAAACCCTGACGCCCTCCTCTTCACCACCATCAGTCAATCCTTCTGCAGAACACAGCCCAAAACAACAGTTATATCCCCCTGCTCCACCATCTCCCATTCCCTCAGCACATCCGAACTGTGCGGAAAAACACGACCCTGGTATTAATGATAATGGAATGAAGGCAAGAATGATCAAAATGATAAAAGATGAAGAAAAAGAAGTTGAAAGTGCAGATCCTCCCTGTGATAGAAAAAATTCAGAAAATAGACTGTCAGTCTCTACCACACAGGATGAAGCGGAGACAAATGCACAACATTTTGAAAATTCAAGTAAAACTGTGAATGTTTCAGAGCAACATAATGTTGGAGGTGTTGGGGTTATTGTCTCTGCTCGTTCTGAACTGAATATTGAATCAAGCAAGCACACTGGATCCAAATCTCCACGTTATGTTGTTTCTCATTACCCAAACAAACACAGCAATCCTGCGGAGCGACATGATGTCAATGTCTTAAGAGATACAAGAAATCACAATGGAGAGGGGGAAGTGAGCATGGAAACATATGTGTCACAATATGATATTTCCCCTAAACAAGAATTTGGCCAAAACATCCCCTCTATTCAATCTCATCCAGTGTCATTTAAATACAGTAATCCTGAGGTACATTTCAATTTTACAAAGAGCAAGGGAAAGTTAGGACTAGGGAGTGGTACGGGTGCAAATAGAAGCCAGAATTATCATCAGGTGCAGGCCAGCTATGGGTCTATTGCCAGAAAGGAGATTGGTGTTTTTGCTTTGGAGGGGGGGGAGAGGTATAGTCTCAAGAAGTCAGGATAGCAGTTCTCAGTTTCAGCAATCGTTTCCAAGTCTTTTACAAGAAGTCCTCCAAGGACATCATTTAGATCGACGCTATGGACGTCCCGACCAGACATCAAGTGTTCATCAACAACCTCAAGATACATCCCAGCACCGTTATCAAACTAGACTGCCTTGCAATATGGTTGAAAATTTGAGTTCACATGCAATGAGCTCTCAAACAATTATGGGTGGACTTAATGTCGAGTTCAGTCAAATGGCCTCTGGAAAACCACAAAATACAAGCCAAAATCAGGGACCAGATAATGAGATAGTTTTAGGCCCTCCTCATCCCTCTTGGGATTCTGAAGCACATAAGCCCAACATGACTCATGGGATCTCCTTAGAAAAAGGCAAAACCAGTCTGTCTCCAAGCCAGTCCACCCACATGCAGCAGTCTTTAGATCTCACAACAGGAGCCCCTCCAAAGCACATTAATTTGGCTGACTATTCTTTACAGCACAGAAAACCCTCCCGATATGGTACCTCTCCTTCTGCTGTGGAACAACTGCTTTTACAGGAAGCTGAGCCACTGGCTTGTGGTGTAGTTCCTATCAGTCACACTCAATCTCAGACATCCACGTCCTCAGGAAGGTGCTCAGTTATCTGTGATGTGTCTCCTTCTCGACGAACAACACCAGAAAGAGAGAGAGGACACTCTGGGACCACTGGACCCTCAGTCATTCAGCAGCCATTTTCCTCTTCTGGATCAAACGGTCAAGAATACTGCAAGGAAGAAATAAAAGCAAAGAAAGCACAAAACAAGGAGGACGCGTCAAAGATTGAAGGTGCAGGCCAGAACACAGATGGTTACTGCAGCACGCCACCCAGTAAGGAGTGTAATAAGCCCCTCCATTCCCCTGTAGATGTTATTTCTGATTTAGAAAAGACCAGCAGTGCCAAAGGCAACAATGAAGCCACCAGCAACGTGCCATATCTTTCTCAAATGTCTTCAAATCCTTTGCCCTCACCACCGAGACACCAGTCATTTTCCCAGGTAGTTGATCGTTTCAGAGCATATGGCTTCAGTGACACCATGGATGGACAAAAAATGATCTCCCATCCTACGCCTCATCGACCATTCCACACCATATCAGCATATTCTAAAACCATACCCTCTACTAGCAAGTTACAAGTGTTTCCACAGAGCTTACCCCCTAAAGACAGACCCGACTGGACTCCTGACAGGCAAAGGCTAAGAGGTATGGACAAGCACATTCTTCAGAGACTCCCTGAACAGAAGTGTAAATCCCAATCCTCAAGTGATATTCTGCCTAGTCAGCATCACATATCTCGGCAGCACTCTTATCTCCGTTCACACTTTGACATGAAAATATGGGATGCTTATTCTGACAGAGATGGTGCTGGACAACTACCGACTGTAATGCCTCGTGAGCATGCCATTTCTCAACAAGTCACAAATGCTGGCCCTAAACTTAAAGAAGAGGACATCTCAGATAAGAGTGCAGAAGACACTGCCAAAGCTGGTGCTATTAGCCCTGCTGGGCACACCGGTAAGGCTATCCAAGGGATTCAGCAGGGGCAGAGGCAAACTAAACCTGGAGCATCGGCTGAAACCAACCCTTTAATCATGAGAAGGAGAGTTAGATCTTTTATTTCTCCTATTCCAGCTAAGAGGCAGCATCAGGATGTTCCAGGTCAGCGGCCAGGATCAGCTTATCACTCCCCATTATCTCAGTCCCACTCTGATTCTAGACATGCAATCAACAATTGTTCTAGCAGTACTGATACTCAGCCAAAATTGCATTCTCCTAAGACTCAGCATTCCATATCCAGTGCAAACTCGCCTCCTCAGTCCAAAGCAAAGTTTCTTCCCCCAAGAAAGGGTCGTGGTCTAAAACTTGAGGCAATCGTGCAGAAAATTACTCCAAGTGTGAAAAAAAATGACTTCAACAACAGTCACATGGAATCTGACTTCTTGGAAGTATCTCATTACACCTCTGACATGCCAGACCCTGAGGGTGGCACGTCGTTTGCTAGTGCTCCTCAAGTAGAGGAGGCCTGTTTATCTTACCTAGATGATTCTCATACTTTAGAGGATCTTATGCCATACAGAACAGTTGAAGATGCCTTCTCTTGTGATTCTCAGTCTCTCAAACCAGGTGCAGCAGCTTCTAGCAGTTGTACCCTCAGAAGTTTGCCAAAAGATTTTGACTTTGGATTAGGTGCTGCTGGATCTTCAGGGTCTTTGGTGGGTGAAAATGATAAGGATGATTTTACTTTGTTAGGACCCCTTCCACCAGCTCCTCCATTACCTTGTCCTGTACAGGGATCCCCTCCTCCATCTTCATCTGCATTGTCTGACATACAGCAGTTCACAAACACTTATCAACAGCTGGAAACCCGGCGAAGCGAGCAGTCAGCTGCTAACTTGCTTAGGCAGAAACTGCAAGAGACTGGCATGGGCTTTGATGATTACCCAGGTGGGGATTACTATGGGACCACCACTGGCCAGAGCCCCGGGCACCACCTTCTGTCCAGAGCTTCTCAGCACCAGATGAATTCTCTCGGGTTGACATGTTCTGAGTCTAAACTATCAGATAACATGGTGCCCAAAGGGTATTTTCCATCAGGGAAGAAAAAGGGTCGCCCAGTAGGCAGTGTGAATAAGCAGAAACGTGCCCAAGCACAAATTCAGAATGCAGCAACAAGCATACCTTCCTCTCCTCTTCCCTCACCTACAGCTGTACCTCAGTCTGTCCCAGTCCCAATCACAGCAGATGAAGTGCCCCAGGAATCAACACCACCTGACCAGAACCCCTGTCCATCTTTGGTCCCTCCTGCTGAAACCCAAGTGGTGAAGGAGGATGTAGAGAGTGAAGAGACCCAGCCAGAGTTAGATTTGAAACCTGCTAAACATAAACAGAGAAAGGGGAAAGAGGGCAACGAGACTGCTGGTACAAGTGGCAATCAGAGAAGAAGGAGAGGAATGGCTTCCAAAGAGGAGCTGGACACTCAAACGAGCGGTAGGGGAAGCATAAACCTGTGTGGAATATTCCCAGATACCAGAAATAATGTTTTTGCTCCTTACATACACGTGGAGAAAAAGGTAGAAGAGATTGGGGCAGTCTGTACAATTATTAATGCAGAGGATGAAAAATCAAAAGGTGGAGGCAAAGCTGGTCACTTTGGGGCTGATGGCCTGTTAAATACCCCGCTGTCATCTCAGCTTGTAAGAAAAGAAAAGGAAAATGAAAGAACAAAAGAAAATTGGGTTTCAGAGCAAGTTGATACTGCCTTGCAATCCGGGAAGATACTTCCTACATCTGGATATGTTCTGTCAGGACCTGTGATATCAGAGACTGGACACACTGGTCGCCTCTTATGCTGTCTTTGCCAGAAATGGGCCAACTACAAACATCTCGGGGATCTCTATGGTCCTTTTTACCCAGCTGATTATGCAGCCAAGCTCCCTAAGAATCCACCTCAAGTCCGACAAACCTTGTCCTACCATGGGGCAGCTATCACAGTTTCCAGTATGACATCCATTCTGACAGACTCGACTCCCCAGGATACAAGTTTACAAGACTCGCAGAAGGTCAAGTCATATGTTGATAGCGATTGCATAGTAAGTCATGCAACAAACCCAACATCCCCAGCCACCCCCATTGGCACTGTCTTTCCCAGCATGGGTGAAGAAATGTCTTTCCACAATGCTATGACCAGCAGCTCCACCTTAAACGTAACTGCTCACACCTGGGATCCGGCTGCAGGACTGGTGAGTGGGCTGGGTACATCAAATGTACAAGAACTGGATAGTGAACTCGTACTGAAACAGTTGCATGTTGAGAATTCACAACAGAGGCCCCAGCACAGAAAACTGACATCCCATCCACGCTTCAAAAGAAGACATAAGTCCAGTGAAGATTTACCTCGAACTGTTCCCATCAACAGCAAAGCCTCCCTGCCCTTCCAGCCTCCCCCACCCAGCCTGGACTCTCTGGGCCCCATGGCCCAACTTACCCAGCTCCCACTAGTGCCTCTGGACCCCGAGGAGCTGTGGGTGCACGAGGGCTGCATCGTGTGGACCAGTGGCGTATACTTTGTCAACGGGAGACTGTATGGCCTTCAGGAGGCACTAGATGGTGCTAGAGACACCGTGAGTAGAAAGTTCTGCCGCTTGTTTAAATATGTGGCTTATTGCTGTAACATTGACTTGTTTTTAATGTTAATTCCTCTTTTCTCGTGATTAATTCCACTCCTCAGAGCTGCTCCCATTGTGAGATGGTGGGCTCCACCCTGGGCTGCTACAGTAAAGGCTGCACCCTGAGGTACCACTACCTTTGTGCCATAGAAGCAGGTGAGATGTGGCATCACTTTGGGCTGCACTTGGTTTTATTAAAGCAAAATGCACACAAGGCTTTGTGATCAGATGTGAGGGACTGACATTCAGTACTAAATAATCTATTTTTTACCCTCAATCTAAAGATTGCTCCCTAAATGAAGACAACTTTTCTCTGAGGTGTCCAAAGCACAAGGTAAGAGAACAAGACTTCACAGTTAATATGGAAATGTGGTCAATCGAGGCCACGAATTAAGAATTTGTTCCCATGATGTCAATTTAACTCATTTTAGTTAAATAGTTGGCTCGAATTAAAAATTGCATCCCACGGCTTATTAATTCAATCCCTCGTTTTAGTGAATTTGTGGCCACGATTTGCTCATTTCTTCTATTGTTTTAGTTCAATGTTGCACGCGGCTTAAGAATTCATTCCCACGACTTAATTAATTGCCTTGTTTTAGTAAATCATGGCCACAATTTACTAATGCATTCCCTAGTTTTAGTTAAATCATGGCCATCGTTTAAGAATTCATTCCCACGACTAAATTAATTGCCTTGTTTTAGTAAATCATGGCCACAATTTACTAATGCATTCCCTAGTTTTAGTTAAATCATGGCCATGGTTTAAGAATTCATTCCCATGACTTAATTCATTCCATTTGTTTTTTTTATTAAATCATGGCCACAAATTAAGAATCTGTTCCCATAATTTAATTTGTTCCCTCTTTTAATTAAATCTTGGCCATGATTTACTAATTTCTTCTCTTTTTGATGTATATATATTTTTCCCGCATGCCATGTGTGGTGCTCCGTAGAAAAGCAATTTCATGAGTGTGAGTATAAATGTGTCTGCCAGTGTATGTGTGTACATATGCGTTCTGTTTGAATAGAGCAACAGAATTGCCAAGCCTGGAGCCGTGTACCTGGAGCAGTCAGAGAGAGGATGAACACGCACACACACACACCACGAGTCACGCACAGATCAGACGTGAGTGGACCCAATGTTGTGTTTGATGCTGTAGGCCTGTGCCGTCATTGACCTGTGCCTGTGCTTCCCAGCAGAGAGAGATTCCTGACTGTGTGAGTTCAGCTGAAGTGGGAATGCCTTCATGCTTCGAGATCGGAGTTACCATGGTTTCCGATGGATACATTTAGGAATGTAAAGTTCAAAGACTTTCTCTAAAGAACACTAATAACTGAGAGGTTTTCCATTCATCACCTGTTCTGTGGTGAATGATGCCTCGTGGAAAGGACAGAAGATGGAGATGAAGAAACGCTAACTGCCTTTCAAATCACGACTTCAGTTCGCAATGTTTGACTTTTGAGTCCGCTGTTGTCTCATCTTTTATCTTTGTTAGTTTGTTGGAGCTGCGCATTGGGAACAAGAGAACTGACTGAAGGAAGGGGGGACCATGTGGACAGAAAAAGAGAGAGGCAGTGTATTTACACCAGTTATATGTAGTATTTTATATCATAACTCATATTATCATTATTTTAAACATCACTATTGTTTTAATCAGTATTTTAGACAGAATTCTGAGTGATTGATGGAATGTCCATATCAGGAGGACCAGAATGTCGACCCGTTATGACATCATAACTCGTGACATCACGTGGAGCGGAAGTCCAGTTGCCACAGAGACATTGTTGTCATGGAGATGCACATATATTGCCTTCGAAGGTGTGCCTGTGTGTGTGTGTGTGTGTGTGTGCGCGTGTGTGTGTGTGTGAGAGAGAGTTTAGCTTGTTCGTGTCTGTCTTTGCTCCTTTGATAAGTGTTCTTATTTTCCACCTCCAAGGGTTTTGTGTGATAGATGAGAGAAAGGAGAAGCAAATGGACATTGCGCTATTTTTCACGGTTGGGAAAGCGTTGGGATGAGAGGTAAAGCCTCGGGACTCGTGAGTTACTCGTGAACGGGTCAAGACTAACATTCCTGCAGCGTTTCGAGGGAAAGCAGTGCAGATCTCCATCTCCAGAACAATCGCTGTCATTTTTTCTAAAAAAAATCTCCTGAAAATAAGAACGCAAAGAAAAGACTCACCATATGAAAACAACATGTACTAGAAAACTGTCAATATGCTTCTGACTCATGAATACAGTTATACAATGGAGAGCCGCTGTGTGTGTGTTCACTATACGTCACCTCTGATGCACATGCGTAGAGTAACCTGCTCGTCAGGGAAGTCTGCTATTCCGACTTTGAAATAGAGATTTTGAAGTGGATTTTCACTGATAACTCGCTATTTATCAAGTATATAATATATAGAATATAAGCCTTTAAAGACAGACCTACTGTGAGCTACGATGGCTCATCCATGGGAAATGCTTCTGGTGAAGCCGTCAGAATAACTTGGTTTTAAAATAATCATGATTAACAGTGGAATTTGTGATGAAAAACTGAAAATACCAATCAGAGAAATAAATATATATGTGTGTGTGTGTGTGTGTATAGACAGTCAAACCAAACATTATTCAGACACCAGATATATTTTTGAATATGTTTTACTAGAGGGTGCGGGATACTATAGTTCATTTGTTTCATTCATTTATGTGAGTGAGGAGAGCAAAATAAAGTAAAGTGTGCCATATTTTACCCAACACTTCATACAGCGACTACCAGTAACACTTGCACAAAGTTTGGGACCAAAAATGATTCCGCCACTTTGAGCTGATCATGTTTTCTTCAGTGTTTTTCTGTAACTGCTGATGCTCTTTTTACACACAGACTGAACATCATGAAGCATTGCTTGGTCACTGGTGGAGCTAAACTGGTATTATCTAATTGTGTAGTTAAATTTAACTGCTGACAAATATTCATCATAATTCATAAAAGAAGGACGGACTAAACCAGTGGAATATCAACTGATCTGAGAACTCTTGAGTTCTGTCATATCACCATTTTCTAAACTATAGCGAATAAACTGATAATTTGAGAAATGTTGAAGGAGTCTGAGTACATTTTGGTTTGACTGTGTGTTTATATATACACATAATTTTCAATTTGCTGATGCTGTGCACAACGCTTCATGGGATTGTTCTGTCCCTCACTACCTTTGTCTTTTTGTCTGATTTTCAAAAACTACTCTTAAGTTACTAATGTTGTGACTCCTTGTCGCTGGTCGGTTCGGCTCACAATTTATGGCGCGTTAACAAACACTTCTTTGAGAAGCCAATGGGAAACGATTCTGCCATCACACCGCCCTTTTCTCTGCGGATCTTAGTCTGTTCTTCTGAATTGTTTGTGTGTATTTTTCTGTCATCAGCGTGTGAGATGCTCTGCCAGACACTTGCTGACGGACAGATAACACTGGCGCTGTTTAGTGTGTTTGCGGAGCTTTCCTCAGTGCTTTACATCTCGCAGGATACTCTCCATCTGTGACGTTAGACAAGCTCGTGTGCATTTCACAGTCAGGAGAGGACGCGAATCTGCTGATATCCAGGCGTTCGTGAACCAGCGCTAAACAGACGAGCACAATAATTCTGACTAAAATATATATTGCTAAAATATTTGTTGATGGAGATGTGGGATTTTAAACCTACAAGTAAGTTTATTTTTATGAAAGTGACCATTATAATGGGGTAATCAAATGCAGGCTAATATCATTAGTTTGTGCTTTTCATTTTTAGTTTAGCCTTTAGTCAATTTACAAAGCATTTATTTTGTTTTTAGATTGTAATGTTAGAATGTAATGTGATTATAACCACCTTTTTTGCACATAATATATTGCATAGCCTACATTACATTCACTATATTTGTTTCCGTATCCTTCAATATCAACATTGTTTGTAGGATATCATTGGCAGGATGTGAAATAATTTTTCTTTTTTAAAATAATCGCCATTTAACCAAAAATACAGAGATATGATTTTTTGGCGGTATCTTGGAGTATTACAAGGCTCAGTACTGGGACCGCTGCTGTTCACTTTGTACATGCTCACACACACACTCTGTACATGCTACCCTCACACACACACACACACACACTCTGTAAATGCTCCCCTCACACACACACTCTGTACATGGAAGCATGGTAGCATGTACAGAGTGAACAGCAGCGGTCCTAGTACTGAGCCTTGTGGTACGCCATACTGAACTTGTGATCGATAAGACATCTCTTCATTTACTGCTACAAACTGATAACGGTCAGATAAGTATGATTTAAACCATGCTAGTGCAATTCCACTAATGCCAACATAGTTTTCCAGTCTATTTAAAAGAATGTTGTGGTCAATTGTGTCAAATGCAGCACTAAGATCAAGTAACACTAATAGAGAGATACAACCACGATCGGATGATAAAAGTAAATCATTTGTAACTCTAATGAGAGCTGTTTCAGTACTATGGTGCGGTCTAAATCCTGACTGAAAATCCTCGCAGATATCATTTCTTTCAAGAAAGGAACAGAGTTGTGAGGATACTACTTTTTCTAATATCTTTGACAGAAAAGGCAGATTTGAGATCGGCCTGTAATTGACTAATTCTGAAGGATCAAGTTGCGGTTTTTTAACAAGCGGTTTTATCATAGCCAGCTTAAAGGTT
>CM060618.1:41312631-41317631 GCA_030578275.1 Meda fulgida
GAGTTGAAACGTGGACCAGTAAAAAATCCCAAAACGTTGTAATGAATGAGTACGGGCTATAAGAAGGAGCGAGTGGTAGTTTTAGCATGTTGTCTCGTCAGGAGAGATGCGCCACCGGTTTATAACCTGTTATGTGTGGATTAATCAACTGTATGTGAAAAATTAATCAAAGTAAATAAAAAACCACAACGAGTTATATCAACGTGTCCTCTCCTGATGCCCTGTTCGGTGGGGAGATTCTGAAAGAACCGAACAGTTATAAACCGCGGCCCACTGCACTGGAGTAAGTGCAGTAAAAAACAGCCTCGGACTGCTTCATTAAGGAAGTTCAATCAACTCAGGATCAGCTGGATTCTCAATTTGGTGATTAACCCCAGGTTTATCATTAATTAAACTGCCCGTTGATTAAGGAGAAAGGAGCGTGAATACACATTGGGTGTGACAGCTCTCTAGTCAACACAAAGGGAGTAACAATGGCAGACTTGGAGAAGCTTAAAAGTGTGCGATCCAGAGCGCAAGCTTCATTCACAAAAAGGGCTCATATTCTCACCAAACCGGGGCTGTTGGAACCCACTGAAGTTCTCAAGGAATGGAAGATTTTCAGGACGGATTTTTCTAAAGTCATAGATGCGGGACATGAGTATGCTGAAGCCCTGAGAGAGTCAACGGATGAAGAGGTGCAAGCATCGGCAGATCAAATTGATGTGAAGACAGCGGAGTGTGAAAACAGGTTCCTTGAAGTAAAGGTGGCCACTCAGGAAACCTTTTGGACCAGTTACGCAGAGGAGGCGTTTTTCAAACAGGTTAATACAGCTGAGACGGCCATCACTCGGGCAGAGGAGGAGGAAGTTAACCCTCGGAAGTCAGTAAAGGACCGCAGGTTAAGGAATAGAGCTCTTGAAAGAGAGGTTGTTGAACTCGGAGAAATGTTAGTAGAGTGGAAGGAATTGGTTCCTGGTCCGAAGGCATTAGATCTCAGGACACGCCACAAGACACTAAAGAAGAGGGTCCTGGCGTTGTCTGACAAACTGGAGGAGGACGAAGCAGACCAAGTAAAGGTGAGAGAAAGAAACCTGGGAGATGATAGCAGCACGGCGGGGGATCCGATGCAAGATGCTTCTTTCCTCTCTCTCCCTGACATGTCTTCCGATCGCAAGCCGAATCCCAAAAGGTACACGGGGGCATTGAACATGAACACCCGGCCCCTCTTACAGCAAAGCAGCCCGGAAAGGACCAAAGGAAACTCTAATCTCAAGCCTCAAATCAGCCTTGAAAAAGCAAGGCTACCCACTTTCTCTGGTGACATGAGGGACTATTACAGCTGGAAGACTGAGTGGGAGGACCTACAAGAATTGGGTAACCCACAAGGGGTGGAATGTATAAAAAAGTTCCACTTGTTAAATAGTCTCCACGAAAAGGTCAAGAAGGATCTCGTCCTGTCTAGCTGTGGATCTGCTGACGATATGTTCAGGCTGCTGGACAGCAAATACGGGAACAGAGCGAGAATAGTCCTAATGATCACCAACGAGGTCCAGTCTCTTCCCCCTGTCAAAGGAAACAATCCAAGAAGAACCATTGAATTGATCCAGGCTGTGGAAAGGGCACTGTGCAACCTCCTGATTCTTGGTGAAGAGGACGCCGTGAAGAACCGTGTTGTTGCTCAATCTCTTGAAAGCAAGCTTCCCAGTTCACTCAAGAAGGAGTGGATTATGTACAAAACTGATCCGACAAACAGGTTCTCTCCACTGAATCATTTTGATTGCCTCCTAGGATTCTTGAAGAAGCAGGAGGAGATTCTTGACGAGTTGGACCAGTTGGAGCCAAGTCCTGCAGATAAAGGCCCTGTTGAAAAGGGTGCTGCAGACTATCCAGATAAGAGAGGGAGGAAGGCTTTCACAAGATCCACAGCGGGTCAGAAGGACGACTATCCCAGCTGTACTATATGTGAAGATGACTCTCATGCTGGCAAGCTATTTGCGTGCAAGGTCTTCAGGGAGGAAGATCTTATAAGAAAAAGGGCCTATGTGAAGAAACTAGGGTTGTGCTCCAAGTGTTTGCGGTCCCACCCTAAGGATGGGAAAGGATGCACACCTAGATACCTCTGCCCAAAAGTAGACTGTCGGAAAGGAGGGGTGTCGGACCACAATTACCTTCTGTGTCCTAAGCCACCGACTCCAAAGAAGGACAGCAGCAGTGAGGAGCAGAGCACTATAAAAATTGGAGGAAAGAAACTTGGCCTAACCAAGAAGCAAGAAGAGTTTCTGGCAGAGCTTACTCCAGAACAAAGAGTGAGATACAAGAATGTGTTTTCAAACACAATAACATCAACCGTATGTGCCAAGGCCGGAGATGGACTGCAAGAACATCCAGTGGTGATGATGCTGATGGAAGTAACGACAAACTCGGGTTGCCTTATTGGCTCACTAATCGACCTCGCATCTGACACCAATTATATCACCAATGAAACAGCCGATCGCCTTGGACTGTGCGGTGAGAATGTCAGGCTTATAGTCCATGGAGTCGGGGGGATGAAGAAGACTGTCCTTACCAAAAGATATTCCCTACGGTTGAAAGTGAAAACACCCAAGGAAGAAGTGGCAGAGCATAGGATTCTCTGCTATGGCCTGGAAGACATCGCGGAGGTGACTCAGCCAGTCACTGCCAAGCAACTGCAAAAGTTCTTCCCCAATGTACCCAGAGATGAACTGGTTCGTCCCACAAAGATTGACCTCCTTATCAGTCATCGGGAAGGTCGCCTTGTTCCCCAGCCAATCAAAATTGTGGGAGACCTCGTCCTCTGGGACGGCCCGCTGGGGAAGACTGTTGGGGGATCCCATCCCGATCTTATTGAGACAGTCGATCTGGCAGTATACCACTCTGAAACTCACCTTGCAAGGACCATGAGATCAGCCTCGATGGCGTATAAAGAAACTATCCTTCCTCAAAAAGAGGAAGGAAACGCGCTTGTCCGAAGCACCGCAACCGCTAACAAAGAGGTCTTCGAGTGGTTCAGGTGGGACAGCATCGGAGCTGCGTGCAGTCCTCAATGTGGCGGCTGCAAGTGTGGTAGGTGCCCCCCTGGAGGAAAAGAAATGACCCTCAAGGAAGAGCGGGACCTGGAAAAGATAAAAGAATGCCTAACATGCGTACTGGCGGACAAACACAGCAACTCTCCCCACTGGGACGCAGCTTATCCCTGGAAGACGGACCTCACAACACTGCCAGATAATCGGCAGGCTGTGGAGGCAACCTTCAGAAACACTGAGAAGCGTCTGGAGAAGGAACCTGTGTGGAAGGCTGCATACAAAGAACAAATACATGAAATGGTTGCAAGAGGGGCTGCTGCAAAACTCACAAGGGAGGAAATTAATACCTGGGAAGGACCTAAATGGTACATCAGCCATCTGGTTGCACCGAACCCTCATTCCTCTTCAACCCCAGTGAGAATTGTGTGGAATAGTAGCCAAGAGTTCCGAGGCATAAGTCTAAATGATCTCCTTCACAAGGGTCCCGATGGACTCAATCCCATCAGAGGTGTCCTTTTGAGGTTCAGGAGTGGACTTCATGCCGCACTGGGTGATGTAAAAAAGATGTACAACTCAGTATGGCTGAAAGATGATGAAGTCCACCTCCACCACTTTCTCTGGAGAGACAACCCTGAAGACAACATTGAGGTGTTTGTGGTCGTCAGAGTTAATATCGGTGATAAACCCGCAGGATGTATCGCCCAAGTTGCAATGAAAGAGACGGCCAACCTTCCTCAGTTTGCTGATATGATTGAAGAACGGCGAGTTCTGAATGAGGACAGCTATGTGGATGATATCCTGACCTCACACGATGACCTCAAGACGCTGGAAAGGATCACCAAAGGGGTGGAAGAGATTTTGAAAGCGGGAGGCTTCTTCCTCAAGCCGTGGGTTCTATCACGCCAAAGTGGGAGGAGTGGAGCCTCTGCTGAAGCAACTGTACCTAGGACTCTAGTACTACCCAACCAAATGCATGATGGGGAGAACAAAGCACTTGGGGTCGGCTATGAACCTGAGACTGACAAGCTTCGGTTGCTGGCTTCTATCAACTTCTCCAAGAAAAGAGGGAAAATGAGGACAGGATTTAATCTGAGCATGGAGGATGTCAGGGAAGGAACACCAAATCCTCTTACCCGACGCATACTACTTAGCCAGATCGCTGCATTATACGACCCGGTTGGTCTTGCCTCACCAGCCAAACAGAAGGGAGTGATGTTGGTACGAGAATCATTCCAGGAAGCTGGCAAGGACAACCCATCTAAAGACACATGGGATGCCCCTCTCTCGCTAAAACTTCGAGAAGCCGCAATAACGCTCTTTGAAGAATTTGTGAGACTTGGCCAGGTAAAGTTTGAGAGAAGCCTCACGCCGCCTGGAGCCATAGGCCCACCAACAGGGATCACATTCTCAGATGGAAGTGAATCCTCCTATGGAGCCGTACTCTATCTGCGGTGGGAAACCCGAGATAAAGTTGAAGTGAAGTTGGTAGAATCCAAAGCTAAACTCGCCCCTCTTGACCAAAAGGGAGATGTGATCAAATCGGAGCTTTGTGGTGCGGTTTTTGCTACCCGCCTAAAGAAATATTTTGAGAAACACTGCCACATTGAGGTCAAGCAATGGATTCACTTCGTGGATAGCCAAACAATCCTGGCAGCCATCCAAAAGGACAGCTACGGCTTCCAGACCTTTTTCGCAAATCGAATCGTTGAGATTCAGAAAGCCGGAAATGCGGGAGATTGGAGGTGGATTGAAGGCAGACGAAATATTGCTGACATACTGACCAGAGGTGCAACTCCTGAAGAACTTGGCGAAGAGTCAGAGTGGCAGCAAGGCCCTGAGTTTCTGAAATTGCCCAAGACCGACTGGCCTATGAAGATGGCCAGTGAGATTATACCCTCTGCTGCTGAAGATGTGGGAAAACTTCAGCGGAAAGCCTTCTCAGCAGTGGTCACTAGGGCCCAATCAGGAGAGAAA
>CM060618.1:41322631-41332631 GCA_030578275.1 Meda fulgida
AAAACTATTTACATTTTTTCAAAAGAAGTCCAGGCGTTTTGGGCCTCATGAAATTCACTGATGCCAAGCCTCAAAACAGTTCCTATCAGGAATCACACAGAGGGCCACATCACAGGCTTTGCATTTCCAGGGGGTGGCCTGTTTGACCTGCCTTGTCTGCTTGCAGTTCACACATTGCCTTCTACCATAGGAGGCCTTCTTGCTTGCTTCAGTTTGGTCTGATGTTGGCACAGGCACATGGTCACTTTGTTGCTGGGTGGGGGGAACAGCAACTGTAACACCACAGAGTTGGGCTGTCAGCTCCTCCAGAAAAGCCCTGTGGGTCATGGGCTGTTGCTGCTTCTCTGCACAAACTTCCTTGTGAAGCAAGTAACTGTTGGTCGCAGCAATGTCCAAAAAAATGGAAAAACAGTATCTGTAACAAACATAGAAAAACGAAATACTACTTTTACAAAACTTATTTTTACATATTTAGAACATGTATATTTTATTATGTTTTATTTTTATACTTTTACAGTAAATAAAAAACTCAGACAAACAATGGCTGAGAGACAAAGTGTAATCCACAACTCTTACTCCTCTGTAACAAACATAGAAAAACGAAATACTACTTTTACAAAACTTATTTTTACATATTTAGAACATGTATATTTTATTATGTTTTTTTTTTATTTTTATACTTTTACAGTAAATAAAAAACTCAGACAAACAATGGCTGAGAGACAAAGTGTAATCCACAACTCTTACTCCTCTGTAACAAACATTGAAAAACGAAATACTACTTTTACAGAACTTATTTGTACATATTTATAAAATGTATATTTTATTATATTAGTTTTTTCATTTTTATACTTTTACAGTAAATAAATAAATGGAACTTACTCTTCAACAGGGTCTAGACCATCCTGGCAATCCAGTTCCTCATCAGTCAAAAAGCTCTCTTCTCCAGAAAATCCATCATCGTCCATAGCATCAAAAAAGGCCAGCACTTGTTTTAGATCCATGTTTCTCTGACGATCCATTATTATCCGTGTATTATTCAAAACTCGCGTCTCTCTGTGCGTCTCTCTGTGCGTCTCTCTCTCTCTCTCCTCGAAACCACTGTGTCGTGCGTCTCTCTCTCTCCACAATAGTAGCCTTGGTTCATGCGTAAAGACGCACACCAACGTGGGTGACGGTTCAGCCTGTCATTGGTCAACAACCTCACGCAAAGCATGACGTAATATCCAAAATGGCAGCGACCATCGAGCTAGCGGCAAAAATGACGGAAAATGTATAAATTATGGACATCAAGTGAATAAAACTTGGATATAAGCGTTTGGATTTATTGCTGAAACACTCTGAAAGGACGCACAAGTTCCAGGCTGGATAGAAAACCTTCTGTAAAGGCTAGAAAGACACCAAAGACACCCCCGTGACGGCTAGCTCGTTAGCTTTCTGCTGCAAAAAACGGTAAGAAAATCGATCAAATTTTCATAAAATAAAATAAATATTTATCGGAGGAGTCGTGTGGCGTCGTGGACGATGCCGTCGGTTTTTAAGGGTTAAACATCTCTCTCGAATAAGGCCAAGGGAATGTCTTGCGGTGACATCATGAGTACACAGCGATGACATCATAAGAACACAGCGGTGACATCATGAGAACACAGCGGTGACATCATAAGAAGACAGCGGTGACATCATGAGAACACAGCGGTGACATCATGAGAACACAGCGATGACATGAGAACACAGCGGTGACATCATAAGAACACAGCGGTGACATCATGAGTACACAGCGGTGACATCATTAGAACACAGCGGTGACATCATAAGAACACAGCGGTGACATCATGAGTACACAGCGGTGACATCATTAGAACACAGCGGTGACACTCATTGTCGTAATCATACTCTAGATCTAATATTATCACATGGAATAGATGTTGATGCCGTTGAAACTCTGCAGCAGAGCGATGACATCTCAGACCATTATCTAGTCTCATTTAAATTACATTTAGCCAAGGCTGCAAAGCCAACTCCGTGTTATAAATATGTTAGACCTATAACTTCTGCCACTAAAGATTGCTTTATCAATAATCTTCCTAATCAGTTTCATCATCTCAGCATCCCGGATAGCTTAGAAGAACTTGATATTGCAACAGAAACTTTTAACTCTCTCTTTTCCAGCACTTTAGACACAGTTGCTCCGTTGCGCTTAAAGAAGATTAAAGAAAATAGTCCAACGCCGTGGTACAACGAGCACACTCAGGCCCTTAAGAGAGCAGCCAGAAAAATGGAGCGCAACTGGAAGAAAACAAAACTAGAGGTATTTCGGATTTCATGGAAAGAGAGCTCGATTGCTTACAGAGAGGCTTTAAAAGCTGCTAGATCTGCTTATTTTTCAACCCTATTAGAAGAAAATAAACATAATCCTAGGTATTTATTTGAAACAGTGGCTAAACTAACGAAAAAGAAAGCTTCAAGCACAGAAGTTTCCGAGCAACACAGCAGTAATGACTTTATGAACTTCTTCACTTATAAGATTGATAATATCAGGGAAAAAATTATAACTATGCAACCGTCTACTACAGTATCGCATCAGGGAGTGCATTGTAGTCTCCCTGAGGAAAAATTTTATTCATTTGTTCCTATAGGAGAGGAAGAATTCTGCAAACTCGTTAATTCATCTAAATCGACAACTTGTATGTTAGACCCTATCCCGACTAAGCTATTGAAAGAGATGCTTCCAGAGATCATAGATCCTCTTCTTAATATCATTAATTCGTCTTTGTCTCTAGGATACGTACCAAAAACCTTTAAGCTGGCTATGATTAAACCGCTTGTTAAAAAAACGCAACTTGATCCTTCAGAATTAGTCAATTACAGGCCGATCTCAAATCTGCCTTTTCTGTCAAAGATATTAGAAAAAGCAGTATCCTCACAACTGTGTTCCTTTCTTGAAAGAAATGATATCTGCGAGGATTTTCAGTCAGGATTTAGACCGCACCATAGTACTGAGACAGCTCTCATTAGAGTTACAAATGATTTACTTTTATCATCCGATTGTGGTTGTATGTCCCTATTAGTGTTACTTGATCTTAGTGCTGCATTTGACACAATTGACCACAACATTCTTTTAAATAGACTAGAAAACTATGTTGGCATTAGTGGAATTGCACTAGCATGGTTTAAATCATACTTATCTGACCGTTATCAGTTTGTAGCAGTAAATGAAGAGATGTCTTATCGATCACAAGTTCAGTATGGCGTACCACAAGGCTCAGTACTAGGACCGCTGCTGTTCACTCTGTACATGCTACCATTAGGATATATCATTAGGAAACATGGAATTAGCTTTCACTGTTATGCCGATGATACTCAGCTGTATATTTCTTCAAAACCTAACGAAACTTACCAATTCACAAAATTAACGGAATGCATAGCTGATATAAAAAATTGGATGACTAGTAATTTCCTACTACTAAACTCTGAAAAAACAGAGATTCTAATTATTGGACAAAAAACTTCCTCACGTAATAACCTAGAATACTGTCTAACACTTGATGGCTGCTCTATTAAGTCTTCGTCGTCGGTTAGGAACCTGGGTGTGCTCTTTGATAGCAATCTTTCATTTGAAAGTCACGTGCCTATTATCTGTAAAACCGCATTTTTCCATCTTAAAAATATATCTAAATTACGACATATGCTCTCATTAACAAATGCTGAACAATTAGTTCATGCTTTCATGACATCAAGACTAGATTATTGTAATGCTCTACTGGGTGGTTGCCCTGCACGCTTAATAAATAAACTACAGCTGGTCCAAAACGCTGCAGCTCGAGTTCTTAATAGAACCAGGAAATATGACCATATTAGCCCGGTTCTGTCAACACTGCATTGGCTGCCTATTAAACATCGTATAAATTTTAAAATATTGTTGATTACTTACAAAGCACTAAATGGTTTAGCTCCGCAGTACTTGAGCGAGCTCTTAACGCATTATAGTCCTTCACGTCTATTGCGATCTCAAAATTCGGGCCAGTTTATAATACCTAGAATATCAAAATCGACTGCGGGCGGTAGATCCTTTTCCTATTTAGCACCAAAACTTTGGAACAGTCTTCCTACCATTGTCCGGGAAGCAGACACACTCTGTCAGTTCAAAGTTAGACTAAAAACACATCTCTTTGACCTAGCATACACATAATATATTATAGACTTCTATAATTCAATGTTAGGCTGCATAGATTAGGTCAGCCGGAACTGGGAACACTTCCCTTAAATCCTGATGTACTCGTTACATCATCATAAGAAGAATGGCATCTACGCTAATTTTAGTGTCTTTGTTTACCCGAGGTTTTCCCGCAGCCTACCGGATCCAGGCCGTATCCAGATCAGACTAGGAGCTTTGCCTGGACCCGATGACAACGCAGTGCTGAAGTGCCAACTAGCCTCTCCCTATGGAGGCTCCCTTTCCCAATCTACAGATAAAACGTTGTGATTCCGGTTCGCGTACCCACCCCGAAGTGATAAAATAAAACAAAATTCTGTATCAAATTACAGTTACTGTGAATCCGGACTCTAGTTCATAAACGCCAGAGGAGAATTGGCCCCCGACTGAGGCTGGGTTCTCCCAAGGTTTTTTTTTTCTCCAGTAGGTCACCTGGTGGAGTTTTAGGACACCAGTAGGTCACTTGATGGAGTTTTTCGGTTCCTTGCCACTGTTGCCTTTGGCTTGCTCAGTTGGGGATATTCAAAATAATTAACCAAGCATTAATACCATTGATCAGCCCTACCAAACGTGGATGTTTTTTCTCTAAGAAACAAACATTGTTATGTTATTTGATTGATATTGTGAAGCTGCTTTGATGCAATTTATATTGTGAAAAGCGCTATATAAATACACTTGACTTGACTTGACTTGACATCATGAGAACACAGCGGTTACATCATAAGAACACAGCGATGACATGAGAACACAGCGGTGACATCATAAGAACACAGCGGTGACATCATAAGAACACAGCGATGACATGAGAACATAGCGATGACATCATGAGAACACAGCGGTGACATAATAAGAACAAAGCGGTGACATCATGAGAACACAGCGATGACATGACAACACAGCGGTAACATCATGAGAACACAGCGATGACATGAGTACACAGCGGTGACATCAAGAGAACACAGCGATGACATCATGAGAACACAGCGATGACATGAGAACACAGCGGTGACATCATAAGAACACAGCGATGACATGAGAACACAGCGGTGACATGAGTACACAGCAGTGACATCAAGAGAACACAGCGGTGACATCATAAGAACACAGCGATGACATGAGTACACAGCGGTGACATCAAGAGAACACAGCGATGACATCATGAGAACACAGCGATTACATGAGAACACAGCGGTGACATCGAAGTACACAGCAGTGACATCATGAGAACACAGCGGTGACATCATAAGAACACAGCGGTCAAGTGTATTTATACAGCGCTTTTCACAATATAAATTGCATCAAAGCAGCTTCACAATATCAATCAAATAACATAACAATGTTTGTTTCTTAGTGAAAAAACATCCACGTTTGGTAGGGCTGATCAATGGTATTAATGCTTGGTTAATTATTTTGAATATCGGGTGACATGAGAACACAGCGATGACATGAGAACACAGCGGCGACATCATGAGAACACAGCGGTGACATCATGAGAAAACAGCGGTGACATCATGAGAACACAGCGATGACATCGAAGTACACAGCAGTGACATCATGAGAACACAGCGGTGACATCATAAGAACACAGCGGTGACATGAGAACACAGCAATGACATGAGAACACAGCGGCGACATCATGAGAAAACAGCAGTGACATCATGAGAACACAGCGATGACATGAGAACACAGCGGTGACTTAAGAACACAGCGATGACATCATAAGAACACAGCGGTGACATCATGAGAACACAGCGATGACATGAGAACACAGCGGTGACATCATGAGAACACAGCGGTGACATCATGAGAACACAGCAGTGACATCATGAGAACACAGCGGTGACATCCTGAGAACACAGCGGTGACATCATAAGAACACAGTGGTGACATCATGAGAACACCGCGGTGACATCATGAGAACACAGCGGTGACATCGAAGTACACAGCAGTGACATCATGAGAACACAGCGTTGACATCATAAGAACATAGCAATGACGTCATGAGAACACAGCGGTGACATCATAAGAACACAGTGGTGACATCATATGACATCATAAGAACACAGCTGTGACATCATGAGAACACAACGGTGACATTATAAGAACACAGTGGTGACATCATATGACATCATAAGAACACAGCGGTGACATCATGAGAACACAGCGGTGACATCATGAGAACACAGCGGTGACATCATAAGAACACAGTGGTGACATCATATGACATCATAAGAACACAGCGGTGACATCATGAGAACACAGCGGTGACATCATAAGAACATAGCAATGACATCATGAGAACACAGCGGTGACATCATAAGAACACAGCGGTGACATCATAAGAACACAGCGGTGACATCGAAGTACACAGCAGTGACATCATGAGAACACAGCGTTGACATCATAAGAACATAGCAATGACGTCATGAGAACACAGCGATGACATCATAAGAACACAGTGGTGACATCATATGACATCATAAGAACACAGCTGTGACATCATGAGAACACAACGGTGACATCATAAGAACACAGTGGTGACATCATATGACATCATAAGAACACAGCGGTGACATCATGAGAACACAGCGTGACATCATGAGAACACAGCGGTGACATCATAAGAACACAGTGGTGACATCATATGACATCATAAGAACACAGCGGTGACATCATGAGAACACAGCGGTGACATCATAAGAATATAGCAATGACATCATGAGAACACAGCGGTGACATCAAAAGAACACAGCGGTGACATCATAAGAACACAGCGGTGACATCATATGACATCATAAGAACACAGCGGTGACATCATGAGAACACAGCAGGGACATCATAAGAACACAGCGGTGACATCATAAGAACACAGCGGGGACATCATAAAAACACAGCGGTGACATCATATGACATCATAAGAACATAGCAATGACATCATAAGAACACAGCGGTGACATCATGAGAACACAGCAGGGACATCATAAGAACACAGCGGTGACATCATAAGAACACAGCGGGGACATCATAAAAACACAGCGGTGACATCATATGACATCATAAGAACATAGCAATGACATCATAAGAACACAGCGGTGACATCATATGACATCATAAGAACACAGCGGTGACATCATGAGAACACAGCAGGGACATCATAAGAACACAGCGGTGACATCATAAGAACACAGCGGGGACATCATAAAAACACAGCGGTGACATCATATGACATCATAAGAACATAGCAATGACATCATAAGAACACAGCGGTGACATCATATGACGTCATGAAAACACAGCGTTGACATTATAAGAACACAGCTGTGACATCATATGACATCATAAGAACATAGCAATGACATCATGAGAACACAGTGGTGACATCATGAGAACACAGCGGTGACATCATAAGAACACTGTGGTGACATCATGAGAACACAGCGGTGGCATCATAAGAACATAGCAATGACATCATGAGAACACAGTGGTGACATCATAAGAACACAGTGGTGACATATGACATCATAAGAACATGGCAATGACATCATAAGAACACAGCGGTGACATCATAAGAACACAGCGGTGACATATGACATCATAAGAACACAGCGGTGACATCATATGACATCATAAGAACATAGCAATGACATCATAAGAACACAGCGGTGACATCATAAGTACACAGCGATGACATGAGAACACAGCGGTGACATCACCGCTGGAATATATATTCCAATGTCTAAAAAAGCTTTCATTTGATTGCTCCGTCCTCCTTTTCTCTCCTTGCAGCCTTCCCTCGCATCCTACAGGGGTGGAGCTGAGACGCGAGGAAAGGAAGCTAGGAAAGGAAACGAGGATGCACAAATAAGAATTGAGAAGCACCCAATGAGTCATTCTTGATGCCTACTATCTCAAACATCTCTCTCGAATAAGGCCAAGGATGATTGGGAATGTCTTGCGGTGACATCATAAGAACACAGCGGTGACATCATGAGAACACAGCAGTGACATCATAAGAACACAGCGGTGACATCATGAGAACACAGCGGTGACATCATGAGAACACAGCGATGACATGAGAACACAGCGGTGACATCATAAGAACACAGCGGTGACATGAGAACACAGCGGTGACATCATAAGAACACAGCGGTGACATCATGAGAACACAGCGATGACATGATAACACAGCGGTGACATGAGAACACAGCGATGACATGAGAACACAGCGGTGACGTCATAAGAACACAGCGGTGACGTCATAAGAACACAGCGGTGACGTCATAAGAACACAGCCATGACATGAGAACACAGCGGTGACATCATAAGAACACAGCAGTGACATGAGAACACAGCGATGACATGAGAACACAGCGATGACATGAGAACACAGCGGTGACGTCATAAGAACACAGCGGTGACATCATAAGAACACAGCGGTGATTTCGGTGACGTCATAAGAACACAGCGATGACATGAGAACACAGCGGTGACATCATTAGAACACAGCGGTGACATCATAAGAACACAGCTGTGACATCATAAGAACACAGCGGTGACATCAGACAGGGCAAAATACCAGTCATCTGATACCCAGCTTAGAACATATGATCCAAGAACGTTTTTCTAACGTTTCACTAATATTTATGAATGTTCTCAGTTTAAACCTTGTCTCAGTCATGTGAACGTTAATGAAACATTATGGGAATGTAACTTTTGGAATGTTTTCTGAAACAAGTAGTGACATCTAAAAACAAACACAAACAGCCAACTCGAATGTTTAATGTATAAATTATGTTTTCAGAAGATTATTGAAGACCAGATAACTTTGACGGAAGGTTGCATTAGCGTTGCTGAGAGCAGGTTAGCTGAAGTTCCCTGTCAGCTGTTATTCACTGTTATCTGTGTGTGTGTGTGTGTGTGTGTGTGTGTGTGTGTGTGTGTGTGTGTGAGAGAGAGAGAGAGAGAGAGAGAGAGCAGCCTCTGCTGGAGGAGTTCCTTCAGGATGCTCCTGTCTTCAGGTAATGCTTGTATACACTCTCTCACACACACACACACGCACTCACTCAGTCACATTGACACATGCACTCTCTCTCACACATACACTCTCACTCACACACACACTCACTCACACTCACTGACACAGGCTCTCACACACTCACTCACATTGACACATGCACTCACACACACACTCACATTGACACATGCACTCACACACACACTCACATTGACACATGCGCTCACACACACACACACACTCTCACTCACATTGACACATGCACTCTCTCACACACACTCACATTGACACATGCACTCACACACACACTCACATTGACACATGCACTCACACACACTTGCACACACACACAAACACACACACACACACACATTGACACATGCACACACACTCACATTGACACACACACTCTCACTCAAACACACACTCTCACTCACTCACACTCACATTGACACATGCACTCTCTCACACACATGCACTCTCACTCACATTGACACGCACACACACACAAATAAACACTCACTCACATTGACACACACACACACACACACTCACTCACATTGACACACGCACACACACACACACACACACACACACAAACACACAAATAAACACTCACTCACATTTACGCATGCACTCTCTCTCACACACACACACACACATATTGACACATGCACTCTCTTTCACACACACACACACACTCACTCACTAACATTGACACATGCACACACACACACACACACACACACACAAACTCTTACTCACATTGACAC
>CM060618.1:41340131-41350131 GCA_030578275.1 Meda fulgida
AAAAGTTGATTGTAACGATGAATACACGATGTAATACTCGCTCCGCTCATTAACACTCGCCCACTGGCTCCGCTCATTAACACTCGCCCCGCTCATTAACACTCGCCCTGCTCATTAACACTCACCCACTGGCTCCACTCATTAACACGGGCTCTGCTCATTAACACTCGCCCACTGGCTCCGCTCATTAACACTCGCCCCGCTCATTAACATTCGCCCTGCTCATTCACACTCACCCACTGGCTCCACTCATTAACACTGGCTCTGCTCATTAACACTGGCTCCGCTCATTAACACTCGCCCCGCTCATTAACACTGGCTCCGCTCATTAACACTCTCTCCACCGGCTCCGCTCATTAACCCTGGCTCCGCTCATTAACACTCGCCCCACTCATTAACACTAGCTCCGCTCATTAACACTGGCTCCACTGGCTCCGCTCATTAACACTGGCTCCACTGGCTCCGCTCATTAACACTGGCTCCGCTCATTAACACTGGCTCCGCTCATTAACACTTGCCCCGCTCATTAACACTGGCTCCGCTCATTAACACTCTCTCCACCGGCTCCGCTCATTAACCCTGGCTCCGCTCATTAACACTGGCTCCACTGGCTCCGCTCATTAACACTGGCTCCACTGGCTCCACTCATTAACACTGGCTACGCTCATTAACACTAGCTCCGCTCATTAACACTCGCCCCGCTCATTAACACTGGCTCCGCTCATTAACACTGGCTCCACTGGCTCCGCTCATTAACACTGGCTCCACTGGCTCCACTCATTAACACTGGCTACGCTCATTAACACTGGCTCCACTGGCTCCGCTCATTAACACTCGCTTCACTGGCTCCACTCATTAACACTGGCTCCGCTCATTAACACCGGCTCCGCTCATTAACACTGGCTCCGCTCATTAACACTGGCTCCGCTCATTAACACTCGCCCCGCTCATTAACACTGGCTCCGCTCATTAACACTCTCTCCACCGGCTCCGCTCATTAACCCTGGCTCCGCTCATTAACACTCGCCCCACTCATTAACACTGGCTCCGCTCATTAACACTCGCCCACTGGCTCTGCTCATTAACACTCGCCCCGCTCATTAACACTCACCCACTGGCTCCACTCATTAACACTGGCTCCGCTCATTAACACTCGCTCCGCTCATTAACACTCGCCCACTGGCTCCGCTCATTAACACTCGCCCCGCTCATTAACACTCGCCCTGCTCATTAACACTCACCCACTGGCTCCACTCATTAACACTGGCTCTGCTCATTAACACTGGCTCCGCTCATTAACACTCGCCCCGCTCATTAATACTGGCTCCGCTCATTAACACTCGTCCCGCTCATTTACACTGGCTCTGCTCATTAACACTCGCCCCGCTCATTAATACTGGCTCCGCTCATTAACACTGGCTCCGCTCATTAACACTCGCCCCGCTCATTAACACTGGCTCCGCTCATTAACACTCGCTCCACCGGCTCCGCTCATTAACACTGGCTCCACCGGCTCCGCTCATTAACACTGGCTCCGCTCATTAACACTCGCCCCACTCATTAACACTGGCTCCGCTCATTAACACTGGCTCCACTGGCTCCGCTCATTAACACTGGCTCCACTGGCTCCACTCAGTAGCACTGGCTCCGCTCATTAACACTCGCTCCAACGGCTCCGCTCATTAACACTGGCTCCGCTCATTAACACTGGCTCCGCTCATTAACACTCGCCCCACTCATTAACACTGGCTCCGCTTATTAACACTGGCTCCACTGGCTCCGCTCTTTAACACTGGCTCCACTGGCTCCACTCAGTAGCACTGGCTCCGCTAATTAACACTCGCTCCAACGGCTCCGCTCATTAACACTGGCTCCGCTCATTAACACTCGCCCCACTCATTAACACTGGCTCCGCTTATTAACACTGGCTCCACTGGCTCCGCTCTTTAACACTGGCTCCACTGGCTCCACTCAGTAGCACTGGCTCCGCTAATTAACACTCGCTCCAACGGCTCCGCTCATTAACACTGGCTCCGCTCATTAACACTGGCTCCGCTCATTAACACTGGCTCTGCTCATGAACACTGGCTCCGCTCATTAACACTGGCTCTGCTCATTAACACTGGCTCCACCGGCTCCGCTCATTAACACTGGCTCCACTGGCTCCGCTCATTAACACTGGCTCCGCTTATTAACACTGGCTCCACTCATTAACACTGAATCTGCTCATTAACACTCGCTCCACCGGCTCCACACATTAACACTGGCTCCGCTCATTAACACTCGCTCCACCGGCTCCGCTCATTAACACTCGCTTCACTGGCTCCGCTCATTAACACTCGCTCCGCTCATTAACACTCGCCCACTGGCTCCGCTCATTAACACTCGCCCCGCTCATTAACACTCACCCACTGGCTCCACTCATTAACACTGGGTCCGCTCATTAACACTCGCCCACTGTCTCCGCTCATTAACACTCGCCCCGCTCATTAACACTCGCCCTGCTCATTAACACTCAGTAGCACTGGCTCCACTCATTAACACTGGCTCTGCTCATTAACACTGGCTCCGCTCATTAACACTCGCCCCGCTCATTAATACTGGCTCCGCTCATTAACACTCGCCCCGCTCATTTACACTGGCTCTGCTCATTAACACTCGCCCCGCTCATTAACACTGGCTCCGCTCATTAACACTGGCTCTGCTCATTAACACTCGCCCCGCTCATTAACACTGGCTCCGCTCATTAACACTCGCTCCACCGGCTCCGCTCATTAACATTGGCTCCGCTCATTAACACTCGCCCCACTCATTAACACTGGCTCCGCTCATTAACACTGGCTCCACTGGCTCCGCTCATTAACACTGGCTCCACTGGCTCCGCTCATTAACACTGGCTCCACTGGCTCCACTCATTAACACTGGCTCCGCTCATTAACACTGGCTCCGCTCATTAACACTGGCTCTGCTCATTAACACTCGCCTCGCTCATTAACACTGGCTCCGCTCATTAACACTCGCTCCACCGGCTCCGCTCATTAACACTGGCTCCGCTCATTAACACTCGCCCCACTCATTAACACTGGCTCCGCTCATTAACACTGGCTCCGCTCATTAACACTGGCTCCGCTCATTAACACTCGCCCCACTCATTAACACTGGCTCCGCTCATTAACACTCCCCCCGCTCATTAACACTCGCCCCGCTCATTAACACTGGCTCCGCTCATTAACACTGGCTCCGCTCATTAACACTGGCTCTGCTCATTAACACTGGCTCCGCTCATTAACACTCGCCCCGCTCATTAATACTGGCTCCGCTCATTAACACTCGCCCCGCTCATTTACACTGGCTCTGCTCATTAACACTCGCCCCGCTCATTTACACTGGCTCCGCTCATTAACACTCGCTCCACCGGCTCCGCTCATTAACACTGGCTCCACCGGCTCCGCTCATTAACACTCGCCCCACTCATTAACACTGGCTCCGCTCATTAACACTGGCTCCACTGGCTCCACTCAGTAGCACTGGCTCCGCTCATTAACACTCGCTCCAACGGCTCCGCTCATTAACACTGGCTCCGCTCATTAACACTGGCTCCGCTGATTAACACTGGCTCTGCTCATTAACACTGGCTCCGCTCATTAACACTGGCTCTGCTCATTAACACTGGCTCCACCGGCTCCGCTCATTAACACTGGCTCCACTGGCTCCGCTCATCAACACTGGCTCCGCTTATTAACACTGGCTCCGCTCATTAACACTGAATCTGCTCATTAACACTCGCTCCACCGGCTCCACACATTAACACTGGCTCCGCTCATTAACACTCGCTCCACCGGCTCCGCTCATTAACACTCGCTTCACTGGCTCCGCTCATTAACACTCGCTCCGCTCATTAACTCTCGCCCACTGGCTCCGCTCATTAACACTCGCCCCGCTCATTAACACTCACCCACTGGCTCCACTCATTAACACTGGGTCCGCTCATTAACACTCGCCCACTGGCTCCGCTCATTAACACTCGCCCCGCTCATTAACACTCGCCCTGCTCATTAACACTCAGTAGCACTGGCTCCACTCATTAACACTGGCTCTGCTCATTAACACTGGCTCCGCTCATTAACACTCGCCCCGCTCATTAACACTCGCCCCGCTCATTAATACTGGCTCCGCTCATTAACACTCGCCCCGCTCATTTACACTGGCTCTGCTCATTAACACTCGCCCCGCTCATTAACACTGGCTCCGCTCATTAACACTCGCCCCACTCATTAACACTGGCTCCGCTCATTAACACTGGGTCCACTGGCTCCGCTCATTAACACTGGCTCCACTGGCTCCGCTCATTAACACTGGCTCCACTGGCTCCACTCATTAACACTGGCTCCGCTCATTAACACTGGCTCCGCTCATTAACACTGGCTCTGCTCATTAACACTCGCCCCGCTCATTAACACTGGCTCCGCTCATTAACACTCGCTCCACCGGCTCCGCTCATTAACACTGGCTCCGCTCATTAACACTCGCCCCGCTCATTAACACTGGCTCCCCTCATTAACACTGGCTCCGCTCATTAACACTCGCCCCACTCATTAACACTGGCTCCGCTCATTAACACTCGCCCAGCTCATTAACACTCGCCCCGCTCATTAACACTGGCTCCGCTCATTAACACTGGCTCCGCTCATTAACACTCGCCCCGCTCATTAACACTGGCTCCGCTCATTAACACTCGCTCCACCGGCTCAGCTCATTAACACTGGCTCCGCTCATTAACACTCGCTCCACTCATTAACACTGGCTCCGCTCATAAACACTGGCTCCACTGGCTCCGCTCATTAACACTGGCTCCACTGGCTCCGCTCATTAACACTGGCTCCGCTCATTAACACTGGCTCTGCTCATTAACACTCGCCCCGCTCATTAACACTGGCTCCGCTCATTAACACTCGCTCCACCGGCTCCGCTCATTAACACCGGCTCCGCTCATTAACACTCGTCCCACTCATTAACACTGGCTCCGCTCATTAACACTGGCTCCACTGGCTCTGCTCATTAACACTGGCTCCACTGGCTCCACTCATTAACACTGGCTCCGCTCATTAACACTGGCTCCGCTCATTAACACTGGCTCCGCTCATTAACACTGGCTCTGCTCATTAACACTGGCTCCGCTCATTAACACTGGCTCTACTCATTAACACTCGCTCCACCGGCTCCGCTCATTAACACTGGCTCCACTGGCTCCGCTCATTAACACTGGCTCCGCTCATTAACACTCGCCCCGCTCATTAACACTGGCTCCGCTCATTAACACTGGCTCCGCTCATTAACACTGGCTCCGCTCATTAACACTGGCTCCGCTCATTAACACTGGCTCCGCTCATTAACACTCGCTCCACCGGCTCCGCTCATTAACACTGGCTCCGCTCATTAACACCCGCCCCACTCATTAACACTGGCTCCGCTCATTAACACTGGCTCCGCTCATTAACACTCGACCCGCTCATTAACACTGGCTCCGCTCATTAACACTCGCTCCACCGGCTCCGCTCATTAACACTGGCTCCACTGGCTCCACTCATTAGCACTGGCTCCGCTCATTAACACTCGCTCCAACGGCTCCGCTCATTAACACTGGCTCCGCTCATTAACACTGGCTCCGCTCATTAACACTGGCTCTGCTCATTAACACTGGCTCCGCTCATTAACACTGGCTCTGCTCATTAACACTCGCTCCACCGGCTCCGCTCATTAACACTGGCTCCACTGGCTCCGCTCATTAACACTGGCTCCGCTCACTAACACTGAATCTGCTCATTAACACTCACTCCACCGGCTCCACACATTAACACTGGCTCCGCTCATTAACACTCGCTCCACCGGCTCCGCTCATTAACACTCGCTTCACTGGCTCCGCTCATTAACACTTGCCCCGCTGGCTCTCTGACCCGCCCTGCAACCAAGTGAAACTAACTACTGGGGACAGGTGGAGTGATGCAAAGTAGATTTAAAATGTAAGGAATTCATGTAATGAATTGATAGATTTGGTAACCTTTAAGGCAGAATGGTCTATGGGAGAAATGTTGAGTTGTGAATATGAAGAACAGCTTGAGATCGAGAATGGGCCGTGATCTGTGTGTGTGTGTCCGCAGCATGTCTGTGCTGTCGCTCCTTCGCTCTCCGCGCCTCTCCTTCCTGCAGACGCTGCTGTCGCTGCTGCTGTCGCTGCTGTCGCTCTCCTCCTCGCACTGGTGCGTGGGCCAGCAGAAGGTGCCCAAGCCGCTGTGCTCGCCCGCCCGCCGCCTCAAATGCACCCCGGTGACCGGCGTGACGGACGGCTCCTTCTCCTGGGAGACCGGCGATGACCGCTTCATCTTCCCCTCCTTCCATGCGGGGCTCTGGACCACCTGCGAGGAGAACATCTTCACCGACGCCTGGGGTGACGGATCACTCGCTTATTTCACTCAGTGCTTCTGATTAGGGGTGCAACGGATCACAGGTGACGGTTCGGCACGCATGGAATTCACGGATTAACTGCTAAATTTAATCATCATAGAGTGAAAGTTTATCATTTGGACGTGTTTTGTCTTGCTAATTTGTACATTCTGATAGCGCTCGAACACTGAATGATTCCTCTTTCCTTGCCCTTGAAAGGACACATGCACACAAAATTATGTCTTAATACCCGCCTCGCCAAGTATTCTCTCGATTATGTCATAAGTGAACAGTTGAGAAAGAAACTCGGATGTTTGTCAATATATTCATTCGGTCTTAAAGTGACAGCAGCCTAATGCTCCTGCTGTTGTCTGTGTCATTAATGTTAATAAAACAACAAAATGCTGCTTTAACAAAAATGCAACTATATTTCATTTCTAAAGTGAACAAATAGTGTTAATTTACATTTAGGCTTAACTATTCATTTCTGTACCTGATTACTACTTTTTAACTTTGTTATTTAGTTTTCATCTCTGCTTGTAATTTGTGTATTTGTTCTTATTTTATTACTGACTTTTCACTTGTTTTTAATCATGTTTGAACTTTATCAGTTAGGCTAGTAGTTTTTGATGTGGTATCGAAGAACCTCAAGAGAGCTTTAAGTAATAAACAAAAAGCAAGTCACCCCCCCCCCCCCCCCATAAATATATATATATTTTTTTTAAATTCTGATCTGAAAAATGATCCGATCCGTGGCTCAATAACCGAAATCATCCTAACCGTGAATTTTGTGATCCGTTGCTACTTCTGCTTGCTACCACTACTTCTGATACAGTGTCTCCATTCGGGGCACTTCACGAAGGTTTTATGACCATTACAGTAAGGGTTCGTTTACACAACAACCATGTACTAAAACAGAAAAGTTGCTTTTTTGCATACAAACGACAAGGATCTGCGAGAACGACTAAAATCGCTGTCACTCTGTAAAGAAACTATGCACCTATAGACTGTTTTCAAACGTTCGGGCTGTTGTTGTGTAAATTAGTGTGAGACTGAGAGTTTAGGGATTGGGTAGTCTGTGTGTGTGTGGGGGGGATTGGTTAGATGGGGAAAGTGCCTCTATGTGGAGGTGAAGGGGCTGATGGGAAGGCAGAGTGAGTTATGTGTGTTTTTCTTTAGAATAATGATGATTGAATGATGATTCACAGTAACACCAGGAACATTTAGATTTCCTGAACCCAGCTAACAGGAAACATTCTCAGAGCGTTCTCTCAAAGTTATGAACAAACTTTCCTCCAGTAACGGCAATAGAACGTTCATTTTAAGTTATCTGGTCTTTAATAATCATTCAAGGAACTTTTTTTTTTCACTGAAATGTTTCAGTTAGTATTTGTTAGTATTTTTTAAATGTTGCTACTTGTTTCAGAACGTTCAGAGAACATTCAAAAGTAACATTCCATAATTTTGAAGAACGATACAATGGAACGTTCCCTTAACTTTCACAACCAAGAGAAAACATTCTTAAAATGTTCAAAAATGGAAATTTTGAAATTTAAAAAAAAGATGGCAGTGCTCAGGCAGGGTTTAGGCTTCCCTCCAGTTTCTGGAACATCAGTCAGCGTTCCAGTGCACTAACATCCTCGCAGAACATCAGTCAGCGTTCCAGTGCACTAACACCCTCGCAGAACATCAGTCAGCGTTCCAGTGCACTAACACCCTCGCAGAACATCAGTCGCATTCCAGTGCACTAACAACCTCGCAGAACATCAGTCAGCGTTCCAGTGCACTAACACCCTCGCAGAACATCAGTCGCGTTCCAGTGCACTAACACCCTCGCAGAACATCAGTCGCATTCCAGTGCACTAACAACCTCGCAGAACATCAGTCAGCGTTCCAGTGCACTAACACCCTCGCAGAACATCAGTCGCGTTCCAGTGCACTAACAACCTCGCAGAACATCAGTCAGCGTTCCAGTGCACTAACACCCTCGCAGAACATCAGTCAGCGTTCCAGTGCACTAACACCCTCGCAGAACATCAGTCGCTTTCCAGTGCACTAACACCCTCGCAGAACATCAGTCAGCTAACACCCTTTGCAGAACATCAGTCAGCGTTCCAGTGCACTAACACCCTCGCAGAACATCCGTCAGCGTTCCAGTGCACTAACACCCTCGCAGAACATCAGTCAGCTAACACCCTTTGCAGAACATCAGTCAGCGTTCCAGTGCACTAACACTCTCGCAGAACATCAGTCAGCGTTCCAGTGCACTAACACCCTCGCAGAACATCCGTCTGCGTTCCAGTGCACTAACACCCTTGCAGAACATCAGTCAGCTTTCCAGTGCACTAACACCCTCGCAGAACATCAGTCAGTGTTCCAGTGCACTAACACCCTCGCAGAACATCAGTCAGTGTTCCAGTGCACTAACACTTGGAGGATTGGAGGATGTTCTCTAAAGAGGATTATTCCCGCTCTGCAGGATAGACAGACGGAGAGTGACACATCTCAGCGCTGTAAGGCTCTGATAACTTTATATGGCTCGTTTTAGATTCTGCTTCAATTCTGTGTGACGAATCAGATGCAAGTGAACGAGTGTCATTGATCATGTGATCATGTGTTCAGTTTTCACGTCTCAGATCATGCAGCTCCAGCGTTGCTGAGACACACAAACACTGACATCGTTTCATTAATAATCAAACTTTTCTAAATGAACGGCAGAAGCATCTTCATAAACGCTCTCAGACTTTTGAAGCTTCTCGTTCATTAGAGTTGCCGCAGAAAGGACACGTTTAGGGGTGTGATGTCATGGTGGATTCCCAGAAAACAAAAATAGGTTTGGCTACGGTGTCCATTAAGTTATGAAAACTTTATTTTTTTATTTAACATTCAAAATGTCCAGTTTTAAAAACATTTGTTCTTGGTTATGTGAACATTACGGGAACATCCCATTTATCACTCATTATAATTGAAACATTATGGAACGTTTTCTCTGAACTTTCTGAAACAAATAGTAACATTTAGAGAAAAGTCAGACAAACATCCGACTAAAACATTCCATGACTGATGTATAAATAATGTTATTGTGCTGATGTTTGAGAATATTATTAAAGACCAGATGAACGTTCCTGGAAGCCCGACTGTTCTTGACTTAGAGCTTCATGCCGAGCGCTGTGAGAATGTTTGCTGGGTTGGTGTGTGTGTATTTTCTGAAGGAATCCACTTGTCCATCATGTTTTCTGCAGTGAAACTTCTGTTTTAATGTTGAATGATGATGATGATGATGATGGTGATGATAATGATGATGATGATGAAGATGATGATGATGATGTCTGTGTGTTTCAGAGGAGAAGTGTCGCAGTTTCATGGCCCTCACTCCGGAATCTGAGAAAGGCAACCACACACACACACACAGACACACAGACACACACACACACACATACACACACACACACACACACACACACACACACCCACAGACACACACACACACACAGGCACACACCCCCACAGACACACACAGGCACACACACACACAGACACACATGCACACATACACACG
>CM060618.1:41355131-41362631 GCA_030578275.1 Meda fulgida
ACTGAGGAACACAAGAGTGAGTGTGAGTATGAGTGTGTGAGTATAGATGGAGGCTGCAGTCATGATGCACAGAACTGAGGAACACATGAGTGAGTGTGAGTAAGAGTGTGTGAGTGTAGATGGAGGCCGCTGTCATGATGCACAGAACTGAGGAACACTAGAGTGAGTGTGAGTGTATGTGTGTGTGTGTGTGTGTGTGTGTGTGTGTGTGTGTGTGTGTGTGTGTGTGTGTGTGTGTGTGTGTGTGTGTGTGTGTGTGTGTGTGTGTGTGTGTGTGTGTGTGTGTATGGAGGCCGCGATCATGATGCACAGAACTGAGGAACACAAGAGATAGTGTGAGTGTGAGTATGAGTGTGTGAGTGTAAATGGAGGCCGTGGTCATGATGCACAGAACTGAGGAACACTAGTGTGAGTGTGAGTGCAACCGGAAAGTATTCACAGCGCTTCACTTGTTATAATTTTTTTTATGTTACAGCCTTATTCCAAAATGGATTAAATGCATTATTTTCCTCAAAATTCTACAAACAATACCCCATATTGACAATGTGAATGAAATTTGTTTTAAATCTTTGGAAATTTATTTTTAAAAAAAATCAAAAAAAAAATCACATGTTTATTTATTTTATTTATTTATTTATTTATTTGATAGGGACAAGTGGGAACAATCAACATGCACCGCACTACAACATTTATAGCCAAGGCTAATTTGCGATGTCCGTCCCTAGATGAGCTTTTCACACAAGTCACATACAAAAAGTACAAAAAATACATTTACATCTTAGGTGGCTGCTTGTTATTCCATATGTCGCACGTTGTTGCAGCATTAGAGATGTTACAGTAGTAGAGCAGTATACCCAGCATGGAGCCCAACAAACCGTGCAGACATCTCGTTTTTATTCCACTACTACCAACTGCCTTCCCATGAGACTCCGCCACCTCCGCCATGTTGTACAAAATGTACAAAAGTTTTCACAGCCTTTGCCATGACACTTAAAATTCAGGTGCTCAGGGGCATCCAGTTTCCACCGATCATCCTTGAGATGTTTTTACGACTGGATTGGAGTCCACCTGTAGTAAATTCAGTTGATTGGAAATGATTTGTAAAGGCTCACACCTGTTATTTATAAGGACCACAGTTAACAGTGCACGTCAGAGTACAAACCAAGCCATGAAGTCCAAGGAGTTGCCTGTAAACCGCCGATACAGGATTGTATCGAGGCACAGATCTGGGGAAGGGTACAGAAACATTCTGCAGCATTGAAGATCCCAATGAGCACAGGAACCGCCAGGACTCTTCCTAGAGCTGAGCGATCAGGGGAGAAAGGCCTCAGTCAGAGAGGAGACCCAGAACCCGCTGGTCATTCTGACAGACCTCCAGTTTTTCTCTGTGGGGAGAGGAAAACCTTCCAGAAGAACAACCATCTCTGCAGCTCTCCACCAATCAGGCCTGAGAACTTTCCAGAAGAACAACCATCTCTGTAGCTCTCCACCAATCAGGCCTGAGAACCTTCCAAAAGAACAACCATCTCTGCAGCTCTCCACCAATCTGAGAGCCTTCCAGAAGAACAACCATCTCTGCAGCTCTCCACCAATCAGGCCTGGGAGCCTTCCAGAAGAACAACCATCCCTACAGCACTCCACCAATAAGGCCTGAGAACCTTCCAGAAGAACGACCATCTCTGCAGCTCTCCACCAATCAGGCCTGAGAACCTTCCAGAAGAACGACCATCTCTGCAGCTCTCCACCAATCAGGCCTGAGAACCTTCCAGAAGAACATCCATCTCTGCAGCTCTCCACCAATCAGGCCTGAACCTTCCAGAAGAACAACCATCTCTGCAGCTCTCCACCAATCAGGCCTGAGAACCTTCCAGAAGAACAACCATCTCTGCAGCTCTCCATCAATCAGGCCTGAGAACCTTCCAGAAGAACAACCATCTCTGCAGCTCTCCACCAATCAGGCCTGAACCTTCCAGAAGAACCACCATCTCTGCAGATGTCCACCAATCAGGCCTGAGAACCTTCCAGAAGAACAACCACCTCTGCAGCTCTTCATCAATCAGGCCTGAGAACCTTCCAGAAGAACAACCATCTCTGCAGCTCTCCACCAATCAGGCCTGAGAACCTTCCAGAAGAACATCCATCTCTGCAGCTCTCCACCAATCAGGCCTGAACCTTCCAGAAGAACAACCATCTCTGCAGCTCTCCACCAATCAGGCCTGAGAACCTTCCAGAAGAACATTCATCTCTGCAGCTCTCCACCAATCAGGCCTGAACCTTCCAGAAGAACCACCATCTCTGCAGATGTCCACCAATCAGGCCTGAGAACCTTCCAGAAGAACAACCACCTCTGCAGCTCTCCACCAATCAGGCCTGAGAACCTTCCAGAAGAACAACCACCTCTGCAGCTCTCCACCAATCAGGCCTGAGAACCTTCCAGAAGAACAATATCTCTGCAGCTCTCCACCAATCAGGCCTGAGAACCTTCCAGAAGAACAACCATCTCTGCAGCTCTCCACCAATCAGGCCTGAGAACCTTCCAGAAGAACAACCACCTCTGCAGCTCTCCACCAATCAGGCCTGAGAACCTTCCAGAAGAACAACCACCTCTGCAGCTCTCCACCAATCAGGCCTGAGAACCTTCCAGAAGAACAATATCTCTGCAGCTCTCCACCGATCAGGCCTGAGAACCTTCCAGAAGAACGACCATCTCTGCAGCTCTCCACCAATCAGGCCTGAGAACCTTCCAGAAGAACAACCACCTCTGCAGCTCTCCACCAATCAGGCCTGAGAACCTTCCAGAAGATCCACCATCTCTGCAGCTCTCCACCAATCAGACAGAAGCCACTCCTCAGTAAAAGGCACATGACAGCCTGCCTGGAGTTTGCCAAAATGCACCTGACACCACTCATCAATTGGCCAATACCATCCCTACGTTTCTCAGCAGCAGGGACCACAGGGATCACATTCTCTGATCTGCTGTTCACTGATCGATTGCTCCTGTCTGCCTTCCTGCCTGCTGTGAGTTTGTTTGCGTCGAGGCTGTAAGCTCTACGCCTCGTATTAGCTTCGTATTTCTTTCTGTTTTGAACCATCATTTACTATCATTTCTAGTTGTTTATATTACTAAATATAGTTTACCCACCATCTCAGATTAACCTTACATCGCTAGCTTCCGTTATTGTTAGCACCGCACGCTAGTGTTTACGCGCCACCCGCGCTCATTTATTTATTATTTATTTTCTCTCGCGCACCCGCGCCTTTGAGTTCATAAAAGCCCAGGTAAGTAAGAATCAGTCAACACAAACGGTAAGTACTGTCTTGTCCTGTTATTGTCACCTGTGTCACATGTCATATGTTTAGTGTAGCCTTCTCCCATGGCAATATAGGATTTATTTGTGATAAATGCAAGGAGACAGTCAGGCTGACGGAGAAGATTTCAGAGCTAGAGACACGCATCCAAACTTTAATTGAGGATAGTAAGGATAGTACTAGAGCTTTAGATACTTTTTTGGATGCGCCTAGCATAGTGAACTCTGTACATGATTCGGTTCCGGCTGAAGTAGAGCCCACGCAGCAGGGCAGATGGGTGACCGTGAGAGATCGCTCTAGTCGCGGATTAAAAAACCACTCTTCCGTTACGATTACCATAACAAATCGATTTGCCCCACTCAGTGAAACACCCACTGAGAATTCTGTTGATTGTGCCCTGGTAATTGGTGATTCGATCACACGGAACGTGAAAATAGAGACACCAGCCACCATAGTCACATGTTTGCCGGGAGCCAGAGCGCCTGACATCAAAGCAAATTTAAAAGTGCTGGCTAATGCTAATCGTAAATTCTCTAAGATCATTATTCATGTCGGCACTAATGATGTTCGACTCCGCCAGTCGGAGATCACCAAAATTAATATTAAAGAGGTGTGTAAACTCGCAAGTACGATGTCAGGCACTGTAATTTTCTCTGGCCTCCTTCCTGTTCGCAGGAGTGATGAGATAGTTAGTAGATTGGCCTCACTCAATGGTTGGTTGTCTAAGTGGTGTCCGTTGAATAATATAGAATTCATAGACAATTGGAAAAGTTTTTGGGGCAAGCCTGACCTGTTGAAAAGAGATGGTGTTACATTAATTTAAATGAGTCAACCCCACAAGATTACTGTTATAAACATGAACCTTGTCTAAAACGCAAAGGGGGAGGTGTTGCTGTAATTTATAGTAATATTTTCAAAACCACTAAGAAATCTATTTTTAAATATACTTCTTTTGAAGTGTTGGTGCTTAATGTAAAAATATATAGTGTAAACGATAAATCACGTTTGAGATTTCTGCTGGCTACTGTATACAGGCCACCAGGGCACCATAAAGATTTTATCAAAGAATTTGGGGACTTTCTATCTGAATTAGTATTGGCTAACGATAACGTACTAATTGTTGGTGATTTTAATATACATGTAGATAATGAAAAAGATGCATTGGGATTGGCACTTAAAGACATTGTAAACTCAATTGGAATTAGACAACACGTGTCAGGACCCACTCATTGTCGTAATCATACTCTAGATCTAATATTATCACATGGAATAGATGTTGATGCCGTTGAAATTCTGCAGCAGAGCGATGACATCTCTTACCATTATCTAGTCTCATGTAAATTACATTTAGCCAAGGCTGCAAAGCCGACTCCGTGTTATAAATATGTTAGACGTATAACTTCTGCCACTAAAGATTGCTTTATCAATAATCTTCCTAATCAGTTTCATCATCTCAGCATCCCGGATAGCTTAGAAGAACTCGATATTGCAACAGAAGCTTTAAACTCTCTCTTTTCCAGCACTTTAGACGCAGTTGCTCCGTTGCGCTTAAAGAAAATAGTCCAACGCCGTGGTACAACGAGCACACTCAGGCCCTTAAGAGAGCAGCCAGAAAAATGGAGAGCAACTGGAAGAAAACAAAACTAGAGGTATTTCGGATTTCATGGAAAGAGAGCTCGATTGCTTACAGAGAGGCTTTAAAAGCTGCTAGATCTGCTTATTTTTCAACCCTATTAGAAGAAAATAAACAATCCTAGGTATTTATTTGAAACAGTGGCTAAACAAACGAAAAAGAAAGCTTCAAGCACAGAAGTTTCCAAGCAACACAGCAGTAATGACTTTATGAACTTCTTCACTTATAAGATTGATAATATCAGGGACAAAATTATAACTATGCAACCGTCTACTACAGTATCGCATCAGGGAGTGCATTGTAGTCTCCCTGAGGAAAAATTGTTTTCATTTGTTGCTATAGGAGAGGAAGAATTCTGCAAACTCGTTAATTCATCTAAATCGACAACTTGTATGTTAGACCCTATACCGACTAAGCTATTGAAAGAGATGCTTCCAGAGATCATAGATCCTCTTCTTAATATCATTAATTCGTCTTTGTCTCTAGGATACTACCAAAAACTTTTAAGCTGGCTATGATAAAACCGCTTGTTAAAAAACCGCAACTTGATCCTTCAGAATTAGTCAATTACAGGCCGATCTCAAATCTGCCTTTTCTGTCAAAGATATTAGAAAAAGCAGTATCCTCACAACTGTGTTCCTTTCTTGAAAGAAATGATATCTGCGAGGATTTTCAGTTAGGATTTAGACCGCACCATAGTACTGAGACAGCTCTCATTAGAGTTACAAATGATTTACTTTTGTCATCCGATCGTGGTTGTATCTCTATTAGTGTTACTTGATCTTAGTGCTGCATTTGACACAATTGACCACAACATTCTTTTAAATAGACTAGAAAACTATGTTGGCATTAGTGGAATTGCACTAGCATGGTTTAAATCATACTTATCTGACCGTTATCAGTTTGTAGCAGTAAATGAAGAGATGTCTTATCGATCATAAGTTCAGTACGGCGTACCACAAGGCTCAGTACTAGGAACGCTGCTGTTCACTCTGTACATGCTACCATTAGGACATATCATTAGGAAACATGGAATTAGCTTTCACTGTTATGCCGATGATACTCAGCTGTATATTTCTTCAAAACCTAACGAAACTTACCAATTCACAAAATTAACGGAATGCATAGCTGATTTAAAAAATTGGATGACTAGTAATTTCCTACTACTAAACTCTGAAAAAACAGACATTCTAATTATTGGACAAAAAACTTCCACACGTAATAACCTAGAATACTGTCTAACACTTGATGGCTGCTCTGTTAAGTCTTCGTCGTCGGTTGAGAACCTGGGTGTGCTTTTTGATTGCAATCTTTCATTTGAAAGTCACGTGTCTAGTATCTGTAAAACCGCATTTTCCATCTTAAAAATATATCTAAATTACGACATATGCTCTCATTAACAAATGCGGAACAATTAGTTCATGCTTTCATGACATCAAGACTAGATTATTGTAATGCTCTACTGGGTGGTTGCCCTGCACACTTAATAAATAAACTACAGCCGGTCCAAAACGCTGCAGCTCGAGTTCTTACTAGAACCAGGCAATATGACCATATTAGCCCGGTTCTGTCAACACTGCATTGGCTGCCTATTAAACATCGTATAAATTTTAAAATATTGTTGATTACTTACAAAGCACTAAATGGTTTAGCTCCGCAGTACTTGAGCGAGCTCTTAACGCGTTATAGTCCTTCACGTCTATTGCGATCTCAAAATTCGGGCCAGTTGATAATACCTAGAATATCAAAATCGACTGCGGGCGGTAGATCCTTTTCGTATTTAGCACCAAAACTTTGGAACAGTCTTCCTACCATTATCCGGGAAGCAGACACACTCTGTCAGTTCAAAGCTAGACTAAAAACACATCTCTTTGACCTAGCATACACATAATATATTATAGACTTCTATAATTCAATGTTAGGCTGCATAGATTAGGTCAGCCGGAACTGGGAACACTTCCCTTAAATCCTGATGTACTCGTTACATCATCATAAGAAGAATGGCATCTACGCTAATTTTAGTGTCTTTGTTTATCCCGAGGTTTTCCCGCAGCCTACCGGATCCAGGCCGTATCCAGATCTGACTAGGAGCTTTGCTTGGACCCGATGACAACGCAGTGCTGAAGTGCCAACTAGCCTCTCCCTATGGAGGATCCCTTTCCCACTCTACAGATAAAATGTTGTGATCCCGGTTCGCATACCCACCCCGAAGTGATAAAATAAAACAAAATTCTGTATCAAATTACAGTTACTGTAAATCCGGCCTCTAGTTCATAAATGCCAGAGGAGAACTGGCCCCCGACTGAGCCTGGGTTCTCCCAAGGTTTTTTTTTTCTCCAGTAGGTCACCTGATGGAGTTTTAGGACACCAGTAGGTCACTTGATGGAGTTTTTCGGTTCCTTGCCACTGTTGCCTTTTGGCTTGCTCAGTTGGGGATATTCAAAATAATTAACCAAGCATTAATACCATTGATCAGCCCTACCAAACGTGGATGTTTTTTCACTAAGAAACAAACATTGTTATGTTATTTGATTGATATTTTGAAGCTGCTTTGATGC
>CM060618.1:41372631-41395131 GCA_030578275.1 Meda fulgida
ACACACTTCACACACACTGACACACACACTCCGACCCACAGATGAAGAGCGACGTACCCTCACACACACTTCACACACACTGACACACACTCCGTCCCACAGATGAAGAGCGACGTACCCTCACACACACTGACACACACACTGACACACACTCCGTCCCACAGATGAAGAGCGACGTACCCTCACACACACTTCACACACACTGACACACACTCCGTCCCACAAATGAAGAGCGACGTACCCTCACACACACTTCACAAAAACTGACACACACTCTGTCCCACAGATGAAGAGCGACGTACCCTCACACACACTACACACACTGACACACACTCTGTCCCACAGATAAAGAGCGACGTACCCTCACACACACTTCACACACACTGACACACACTCCGTCCCACAGATGAAGAGCGATGTACCCTCACACACTTCACAAAAACTGACACACACTCCGTCCCACAGATGAAGAGCGACGTACCCTCACACACACTTCACACACACTGACACAAACACTCCGACCCACAGATGAAGAGCGACGTACCCTCACACACACTTCACACACACACTCCGTCCCACAGATGAAGAGCGACGTACCCTCACACACACTTCAGACACACTGACACACACTCCGTCCCACAGATGAAGAGCGACATACCCTCTCACACACTTCACACACACTGACACACACTCCGTCCCACAGATGAAGAGCGACGTACCCTCACACACTGACACACACACTGACACACACTCCGTCCCATAGATGAAGAGTGACGTACCCTCACACACTTCACACACACTGACACACACTCCGTCCCACAGATGAAGAGCGATGTACCCTCACACACTTCACACACACTGGGGTGAAGGCTGAAGACAATATTCCAGCATTTATTGGTGAACTGCAGTGGGAGGAGCTTCACTGATGATGAATCTGATCTGCCTAAATCAAAGATATATCCTTACAGTCATTGGGCCCAAACTCAAGGCAGGAAGTGTTCATGAGAGCGCTTGCAAGTCTCCTATGATCTTGACCGAAACCCAAGTTCACAGGAGGGTGATCTTGCGCAAGAGGGGCCTCAGTTCACCCATCTGAGGACCTTGGACATGTCCCAACCTTTCTAGCCCCTCTCAGGAACTTTTTAAGTCAGCCGTTCTGACGAGGTATGGTGGCCCGAGAGGCATTGGCCAAGATGCTGCTGACAACAGCTGTTCCAGCTCTGGGAGCCAAGCTTGGTTCCGCCAGAGCAGGGACACCAGAAGGACCGAGCGTCTGTCCTTTTTGATCCATTGGGAAGTCCAAATCATCTGAGCCGTCTGGCGGATGAGTCTCCATTCTCCTGGAGATAGGATAGGTATATATATTATACCCTTTATATGGTTTATATAGGCTACCAATGTCCACTCTTGACTAGTACAGATGGGGTGTCGCCCAAGGGGCCAAGGGCCTGACACAGCCGTGGTTCACCCTGAGATTAAGCCAAGGGCCTGACACAGCTGTGGTTCACCCTGAGATTGAGCCAAGGGCCTGACAGAGCCGTGGTTCACCCTGAGATTGAGCCAAGGGCCTGGCACAGCCGGGGTTCACCCTGAGATTGAGCCAAGGGCCTGACACAGCCGGGGTTCACCCTGAGATTGAGCCAAGGGCCTGACAGAGCCGTGGTTCACCCTGAGATTGAGCCAAGGGCCTGACACAGCCGTGGTTCACCCTGAGATTGAGCCAAGGGCCTGACACAGCTGTGGTTCACCCTGAAATTGAGCCAAGGGCCTGACACAGCCGTGGTTCACCCTCAGATGAACGGCAAGCATGGGATGGAACGCTTGCTTTGAGCCAAAATTGGAGAGGCCGCATGTGCAGTAGATGCTGTTGCCATTTGCCCTTGAAGCCCCTGGAAAGTCTTGAGGGGAATCAAGACCCCGAGCTTGAATGATGCCGCCAGCTTCTGAACTTTCAGAGAGAGTTCTGGTGAAAGTTAGGCCCACATTTAGGCCAAATTGATGACTACCACAGGAATTTGTCGACTGGGAGACAGTGAGCTCTTTTTGAACCCCAGGCATTCCCAAAGGTCTGAGGAGCAGGGACCTGTGCTCGCACATCTCGAGCTGCGACTGGGCCTTTTGTATTATATTGGATATGTTGTGTGTGTTAAACAAGTGCAGTGATGTGGAAAAGAATTACCCCCTGGGGACAATAAAGTTAATCAATCAATGGAGTGGAGGAGTTTTGCCTGGAAGCCCTGGAGGACCACCATCGTATTAAGAGCAGATCCGGATTGGCCAGCTATTGGACAATAACTATAATGATAACTATAACAATAACTTAAGTATAACTATATTGACGTCCACACCAGTTAATAAATTTTATAAAGATAACCATATAACCACACCAGTGTTCTGTTTATTCTAAACATGCTGAAAAATAGACTGTCATCTGCCGCTGTACATGGTTGATCTCTTTACAGAAGGATTAATTCTGATTGGCTTTAAATGTTTTAATCGTTCATCAGCTGTAAAATAAATCGCTCTGAAAGTGACTCAAGTTATATCATACCTCTGTGTCCTTGTAGTTGTGGTGTTTCACTATTAGAGTTAGAGCGATTATTAAAACTTTATTGTTATAGTTATTGTTCGTGGAGTGAACAGGCTTGTAAATAGAGCATTGAAACATCAAGAAGAAAAAAAAAGAAAAAGATTTGCCAACGATATCCCAAAGTCCTGTGTGTCAAGTCAAGTCAAGTCAAGTGTATTTATATAGCGCCTTTCACAATACAAATTGCATCAAAGCAGCTTCACAGTATCAATCAAATAACATAACAATGCTTGTTTCTTAGTGGAAAAAAAATCCACGTTTGGTAGGGCTGATCAATGGTATTAATGCTTGGTTAATTAATTTGAATATCCCCGACTGAGCAAGCCAAAGGCAACAGTGGCAAGGAACCGAAAAACTCCATCAAGTGACCTACTGGTGTCCTAAAACTTCATCAGGTGACCTAATGGAGAGAAAAAAAACCTTGGGAGAACCCAGGCTCAGTCGGGGGCCAGTTATCCTCTGGCGTTTATGAACTAGAGGCCGGTTTTACATTAACTGTAATTTGATACAGAATTTTGTTTTATTTTATCACTTCGGGGTGGGTACGCGAACCGGAATCACAGCGTTTTATCTGTAGAGTGGGAAAGGGATCCGCCATAGGGAGAGGCTAGTTGGCACTTCAGCACTGCGTTGTCATCGGGTCCAAGCAAAGCTCCTAGTCAGATCTGGATACGGCCTGGATCCGGTAGGCTGCGGGAAAACCTCGGGATAAACAAAGACACTAAAATTAGCGTAGATGCCATTCTTCTTATGATGTAATGCGTACATCAGGATTTAAGGGAAGTGTTCCCAGTTCCGGCTGACCTAATCTATGCAGCCTAACATTGAATTATAGAAGTCTATAATATATTATGTGTATGCTAGGTCAAAGAAAAATCGACTGCTGGCGGTAGATCCTTTTCCTATTTAGCACCAAAACTTTGGAACAGTCTTCGATATTCTAGGTATTATCAACTGGCCCGAATTTTGAGATCGCAATAGACGTGAAGGACTATAATGCGTTAAGAGCTCGCTCAAGTACTGCGGAGCTAAACCATTTAGTGCTTTGTAAGTAATCAGCAATATTTTAAAATTTATACGATGTTTAATAGGCAGCCAATGCAGTGTTGACAGAACTACATAGTGTTGTGTGTGGTTTGGCATTTCGTGGAACCAATTAAATAGTGTCTATTTCTGTTGGAACTAATCTTTTTTTTTTTGACCCACCACTAACCTATTCCAATTAAATTTCAGTGATTAAATGTTTGCTTTGTCTGAAGTTTGTTTGTTGTAGATCATTCGCCATGAACTTACGATCTGAAACCTTCATACAAGGTACGTCACAATTCACATAGTTATGCACATTCTATGTTGGTTTGTAGTAATGGTATGATTAGTGTGTTCAGACTGACAATCCCAACAAGAAAATGTGCACTTCAAATACCCGAATAATGCACTTAATTAACCGGGAAAAAGAAGTGTGCTCGACTGTCACAGTTTAAATTATACAGTCAAAGGGGAAGTGCTATCAGACTGTGATGCTGGATAAGGAAATAACCTAATACACCTTATACACTAGATGGTTGAGTACACAGCACTGAGTGCATAGGCTGCGTTCCAAACCACATACTTCCCTACTATTTAGTATGGGAAAAAGACTAGGCGAGCAAAAAAGTATGTACGAATCCAAAAGAGTAGGCGAGAATTACCTGGGTGACGTACTAATTATCGCGAGATTCGGACTTAAGTGCTTTCGAATATGCCTACTTTCCTACTATATAGTAGGCGAAAACAGTACGTGAAGGAAGCAGTACGTTCGAAACATCAGTATTCATAAAAGAGTAGGCGAGAAGTTCCCGGATGGCTTACTGATTCCGGACAGATTTTTGAGTGCTCAACCGATGGATCCTCCTCTATCCCAGGAGGCCACGCGAGAGCATAAGTCATTATCAAACATCACGGAGATCAGCGACCCTGGGGTTTTTCAAATGTGAGTAAACACGGTTCCTTATGTGTTAAACTACTATAGAGTAAATGTTTTAACTGTTGAAGGTGTAAAGTAGTTAGACAGTATAGTTGTGATTTTGCTGTAAAAACATGTTTTGTATAGCTAGCTAACAGGGGAGCTCTAAGCACACGTAACGACTCTAAAGTGGATTTACATAACCATATACATCTTAAACACGCTTATTTAAAATCTGAAAGGAAAATATTGTAAGTATTGACATATTGCAGATGAGCACATCACAACATGAAAAAGACATCTGAGCGATGTATGTGTGCCATTATTATAGGATAACGTTAATTCACTGTTGTCAACACTGTTGACATTAGACAAATGTGCTGTAAATAAGGTAAATAAACAAATCTATAAAGTAACTAAAGGCACTGAGGATGAGGAGCCCATCTGAATCCTGGAAACGGTGCCATGGATTAGATTGTGAAGCGCAGCATCAAGCTCCGGCACGAAGGCACGGTCAGCTCTGGTGAATTCATCAGGATAAAGCCGCAGAATGGGAAGCGCTGTGTTGAGATGGCAGTAGGATGTGTGGGGTTCAGCGCCTGTAAATACACGCTTGTAGTTTGAATAAAGATTTGTTTCATGTGTTGTTGACTTGTATATGCATTTGTTTATTGTGTGATGGTTACTTTTATTTGTTCTTTTACTCATTTATTCATGTTTCTTATTGTTGTCAGTATATAAAATATAATTATTTAATGTATGCATTAATTCATTGCTTGACTGACAATTGGGATGTTCACATGTATTCATGCATAACTCATATGACAAAACAAATTACGTTTTGCTTGTTTTATTAAATTATATCATTTTTAGTATATAAAAAAAGTAATATAATGAAGTATTGGTCAGCATTTAATAATTTGGAAATACACATATGACCCGAAGGAAACATATGGAGAATACTGAGGTGTCCAGCCGCAGGTGGAATATTTCAACCTCAGGGGTGGCAAGGTGGCTTGCCAAGGGAAAGACACATGCTCAGAGAGGCTTACAGTGGAAATACACGTGTGGGGGTAGCTCCGGGGAGGGACCATGCAGACGGGAGGCACCTAGCCGACGCCCAGGCAATAGACACTGGCGCTAGCATCTGGGGTGCTGGAGGAACTCAGGGCTTGCGGAGAAGCACACCTGAGGAGAATATCGCACGTATCCAGTCCTTGGAGTGGAATGGCGAGCAAGCGAAGACACCTGAGCGGGTCCGGTACTAGCTAGTTGAAGCGAGTACATGGGAGGACACAGGCTCCACTCGGAGATTGTAGAATCTGGCGAATGTGTTCGGTGTCGCCCAGCCTGCAGCTCTGCAGATGTCTGTTAGCGAGGCGCCATGCGCTAGAGCCCAAGAGGATGCCACACTCCGGGTGGAGTGGGCAGTCACACCAAGGGGGCACGGTCGACCTTGCTGCTGGTATGCCAAAGCAATGGTGTCCACTATCCAGTGAGACAACCTCTGCTTTGAGAGAGCCTTTTCCCTCAGCTTCCCACCATAACAGACAAAGAGCTGGTCTGAGGTCCTGAAACACTGCGTCCTGTCTACATAGGCGCGGAGAGCGCGTACTGGACAGAGCAGTGCCAAGGCTGGTTCTGCCTCCTCCAAGGGCAGCGCTTGCAGGTTCACCACCTGGTCCCGGAAGGGAGTGGTAGGAACCTTGGGCACATATCCAAGCCGGGGTCTCAGGATCACGTGAGAGCAAGCCGGCCCGAATTCCAGGCACGCTTCGTCAACGGAGAATGCGTGCAGGTCCCCGACCCTCTTGAGAGAGGCCAATGCAACCAGGAGCGCTGTCTTCATTGACAGGAACTTAAGCTCCACTGATTGCAGAGGCTCAAAGGGAGCACTCTGCAGGGTACTTAAAACCACTGAGAGGTCCCAAGAGGGAACGAGAGGAGAACAAGGAGGATTCAGTCTCCTCGCCCCCCTCGGGAACCTGACGATCAGGTCGTGCTTCCCTACGGACTTACCTTCCACTAAGTCGTGGTGTGCGGCAATAGCGGCAACATAAACTTTGAGGGTGGAGGGAGACAGGGGTGAAGGTCCTAACGGGGTGAAGGTCTGACGGTAGGTCGGAGTCACTGGAACTCGGGGCGTGCCTTGTTGCCATGCCCACCTCGGGACTCGGTCACTGAAGCGGTCTCATATGAAGCAATCCGAGCGGCGTCACCGCGGCTGCAGATGCCATATGCCCCAGGAGCCTCTGAAAATGTTTCAGTGGAACCGCACTCTTGCCCTGAATTTGTCTCAGACAAGTCAGCAGTGACTGCGCGCGCTCGCTCGTAAACTGCGCGGACATGGCGACCGAGTCGATGTCCATACCAAGAAAAGAGATCCTCTGCACGGGGCAAAGTTTGCTCTACTCCCAGTTGACCCGAAAGCCCAGACGAGCTAGGTGCCGGAGCACTAGGTCCCTGTGTTCGCAAACCTGATCTCGAGAGTGAGCTAGGATCAGCCAGTCGTCGAGATAGTTCAGGATGCAAACCCCGTGAACCCGAAGGGGAACAAGGGCTGCCTCGACGACCTTCGTGAAGACGCGAGGAGACAGGGCTAGCCCGAAAGGGAGAACCGCGTACTGGTATACCTGCCCCTCGAAAGCAAACCGGAGGAACGGTCTGTGTCGAGGAAGAATGGAGACATGAAAGTAGGCGTCCTTCAGGTCGATCGCTGCAAACCAATCCTGGGGCCGAACACATTCGAAAATGCGTTTGGCGGTGAGCATCTTGAACGGCATCCTGTGAAGGGAGCGATTCAGCACGTGCAGGTCCAGGATTGGTCTTAACCCACCGGTTTTCTTGGGGACAATGAAGTAAGGGCTGTAGAAGCTGGACCTCATCTCGGCTGGAGGGACAGTCTCGATTGCACCCTTCGCCAGCAGGGTGGCAATCTCTGCTCTCATCATGGAGGCATTGCCACCGACCAAAGTGGAGCGGACTCCCCTGTAGCGGGGAGGAGACCGTGCGAACTGAATCGCACAGCCGAACCTGATGGTGCGGGCGACCCAGCGAGACAGACGGGGAAGCTCTAGCCAGGCTCCCAGGAACTGAACCAGTGGGGTCATGCGAACCACAGGCGTCCCCCCGGAGGGGCAGCGAAGCGGAGTAACTGGCCCGGACGTGGACGGCATAGCGATCCGGTGTGGGGGCGCAGTTCAAGTCAAGTCAAGTCAAGTGTATTTATACAGCGCTTTTCACAATATAAATTGCATCAAAGCAGCTTCACAATATCAATCAAATAACATAATGTTTGTTTCTTAGTTAAAAAACATCCACGTTTGGTAGGGCTGATCAATGGTATTAATGCTTGGTTAATTAATTTGAATATCCCCAACTGAGCAAGCCAAAGGCAACAGTGGCAAGGAACCGAAAAACTCCATCAAGTGACCTACTGGTGTCCTAAAACTCCATCAGGTGACCTAATGGAGAATAAAAAACCTTGGGAGAACCCAGGCTCAGTCGGGGGCCAGTTCTCCTCTGGCGTTTATGAACTAGAGGCCGGATTTACAGTAACTGTAATTTGATACAGAATTTTGTTTTATTTTATCACTTCGGGGTGGGTACGCGAACCGGATTCACAACGTTTTATCTGTAGAGTGGGAAAGGTATCCTCCATAGGGAGAGGCTAGTTGGCACTTCAGCACTGCGTTGTCATCGGGTCCAGGCAAAGCTCCTAGTCAGATCTGGATACGGCCTGGATCCGGTAGGCTGCGGGAAAACCTCGGGATAAACAAAGACACTAAAATTAGCGTAGATGCCATTCTTCTTATGATGATGTAACGAGTACATCAGGATTTAAGGGAAGTGTTCCCAGTTCCGGCTGACCTAATCTATGCAGCCTAACATTGAATTATAGAAGTCTATAATATATTATGTGTATGCTAGGTCAAAGAGATGTGTTTTTAGTCTAGCTTTGAACTGACAGAGTGAGTCTGCTTCCCGGACAATGGTAGGAAGACTGTTCCAAAGTTTTGGTGCTAAATAGGAAAAGGATCTACCGCCAGCAGTCGATTTTGATATTCTAGGTATTATCAACTGGCCCGAATTTTGAGATCGCAATAGACGTGAAGGACTATAACGCGTTAAGAGCTCGCTCAAGTACTGCGGAGCTAAACCATTTAGTGCTTTGTAAGTAATCAACAATATTTTAAAATTTATACGATGTTTAATAGGCAGCCAATGCAGTGTTGACAGAACCGGGCTAATATGGTCATATTTCCTGGTTCTAGTAAGAACTCGAGCTGCAGCGTTTTGGACCAGCTGTAGTTTATTTATTAAGCGTGCAGGGCAACCACCCAGTAGAGCATTACAATAATCTAGTCTTAATGTCATGAAAGCATGAACTAATTGTTCCGCATTTGTTAATGAGAGCATATGTCGTAATTTAGATATATTTTTAAGATGGAAAAATGCGGTTTTACAGATACTAGACACGTGACTTTCAAATGAAAGATTGCTATCAAAGAGCACACCCAGGTTCCTAACCGACGACGAAGACTTAACAGAGCAGCCATCAAGGGTTAGACAGTATTCTAGGTTATTACGTGTGGAAGTTTTTTGTCCAATAATTAGAACCTCTGTCTTTTCAGAGTTTAGTAGTAGGAAATTACTAGTCATCCAATTTTTTAAATCAGCTATGCATTCCGTTAATTTTGTGAATTGGTAAGTTTCGTTAGGTTTGGAAGAAATATACAGCTGAGTATCATCGGCATAACAATGAAAGCTAATTCCATGTTTCCTAATGATATGTCCTAATGGTAGCATGTACAGAGTGAACAGCAGCGGTCCTAGTACTGAGCCTTGTGGTACGCCATACTGAACTTGTGATCGATAAGACATCTCTTCATTTACTGCTACAAACTGATAACGGTCGGATAAGTATGATTTAAACCATGCAAGTGCAATTCCACTAATGCCAACATAGTTTTCTAGTCTATTTAAAAGAATGTTGTGGTCAATGGTGTCAAATGCAGCACTAAGATCAAGTAACACTAATAGGGAGATACAACCACAATCGGATGATAAAAGTAAATCATTTGTAACTCTAATGAGAGCTGTCTCAGTACTATGGTGCGGTCTAAATCCTGACTGAAAATCCTCGCAGATATCATTTCTTTCAAGAAAGGAACACAGTTGTGAGGATACTGCTTTTTCTAATATCTTTGACAGAAAAGGCAGATTTGAGATCGGCCTGTAATTGACTAATTTTGAAGGATCAGGTTGCGTTTTTTTAACAAGCGGTTTTATCATAGCCAGCTTAAAGGTTTTTGGTACGTATCCTAGAGACAAAGACAAATTAATGATATTTAGAAGAGGATCTATGATCTCTGGAAGCATCTCTTTCAATAGCTTAGTCGGTATAGGGTCTAACATACAAGTTGTCGATTTAGATGAATTAACGAGTTTACAGAATTCTTCCTCTCCTATAGCAACAAATGAATAAAATTTTTCCTCAGGGAGACTACAATGCACTCCCTGATGCGATACTGTAGTAGACGGTTGCATAGATTTAATTTTGTCCCTGATATTATCAATCTTATAAGCGCAACGGAGCTACTGTGTCTAAAGTGCTGGAAAAGAGAAAGTTAAAAGTTTCTGTTGCAATATCAAGTTCTTCTAAGCTATCCGGGATACCGAGATGATGAAACTGATTAGGAAGATTATTGATAAAGCAATCTTTAGTGGCAGAAGTTATAGGTCTAACATATTTATAACACGGAGTCGGCTTTGCAGCCTTGGCTAAATGTAATTTACATGAGACTAGATAATGGTCTGAGATGTCATCGCTCTGCTGCAGAATTTCAACGGCATCAACATCTATTCCATGTGATAATATTAGATCTAGAGTATGATTACGACAATGAGTGGGTCCTGACACGTGTTGTCCAACTCCAATTGAGTTTACAATGTCTTTAAGTGCCAATCCAAATGCATCTTTTTCATTATCTACATGTATATTAAAATCACCAACAATTAGTACTTTATCGTTAGCCAATACTAATTCTGATAGAAAGTCCGCAAATTCTTTGATAAAATCTTTATGGTGCCCTGGTGGCCTGTATACAGTAGCCAGCAGAAATCTCAAACGTGATTTATCGTTTACACTATATATTTTTACATTAAGCACCAACACTTCAAAAGAAGTATATTTAAAAATAGATTTCTTAGTGGTTGTGAAAATATTACTAAAAATTACAGCAACACCTCCCCCTTTGCGTTTTAGACGAGGTTCATGTTTATAACAGTAATCTTGTGGGGTTGACTCATTTAAAGTAATGTAATCGTTTGGTTTTAGCCAGGTTTCTGTCAAACACAACACATCTAGATTATAATCTGAAATCATATCATTAACTATGAGCGATTTTGAAGTAAGGGATCGAATATTCAGCAACCCAAGCTTTATCATTTGTTCATCTGTGTTATATCTGTTTTTTATTTGTTGAACATCAATTAAATTTTTTACCTGACGTTTTTTGGATTTCCAAATTCGGGGAACAGAAACAGTCTCTATATGATGATATCTAGGTGAAAGAGGCTCTATGTGATGGGATTTATCTGACCTTGGTGACGCGAGGCCGCTAGCAGACGGTCGGTTTAGCCAGTCTGTCTGCTTCCTGACCTGAGCCCCAGATTGTCATGTTTTAGCTCTAAGACTATGTGCCATATTACTAGAGAGAAGAGCAGCACACTCCCAGGAGGGATGAATACCATCTCTTTTCAACAGGTCAGGCTTGCCCCAAAAACTTTTCCAATTGTCTATGAATTCTATATTATTCAATGAACACCACTTAGACAACCAACCATTGAGTGAGGCCAATCTACTAACTATCTCATCACTCCTGCGAACAGGAAGGGGGCCAGAGAAAATGACAGTGCCTGACATCGTACTTGCGAGTTTACACACCTCTTTAATATTAATTTTGGTGATCTCCGACTGGCGGAGTCGAACATCATTAGTGCCGACATGAATAATGATCTTAGAGAATTTACGATTAGCATTAGCCAGCACTTTTAAATTTGCTTTGATGTCAGGCGCTCTGGCTCCCGGCAAACATGTGACTATGGTGGCTGGTGTCTCTATTTTCACGTTCCGTGTTATCGAATCACCAATTACCAGGGCACAATCAACAGAATTCTCAGTGGGTGTTTCACTGAGTGGGGCAAATCGATTTGTTATGGTAATCGGAACAGAAGAGTGGTTTTTTAATCCGCGACTAGAGCGATCTCTCACGGTCACCCATCTGCCCTGCTGCGTGGGCTCTACTTCAGCCGGAAACGAATCATGTACAGAGTTCACTATGCTAGGCGCATCCAGAAAAGTATCTAAAGCTCTAGTACCATCCTTACTATCCTCAATTAAAGTTTGGATGCGTGTCTCTAGCTCTGAAATCTTCTCCGTCAGCCTGACTGTCTACTTGCATTTATCACAAATAAATCCTATATTGCCATCGGAGAAGGCTATACTAAACATACGACAAGTGACACAGGTGACAATAACAGGACAAGACATTACTCACCGTTTGTGTTGACTGATTCTTACTTACCTGGGCTTTTATGAACTCAAAGGCGCGGGTGCGCGAGAGAAAATAAATAATAAATAAATGAGTGCGGGTGGCGCGTAAACACTAGCGTGCGGTGCTAACAATAACGGAAGCTAGCGATGTAAGGTTAATCTGAGATGGTGGGTAAACTATATTTAGTAATATAAACAACTAGAAATGATAGTAAATGATGGTTCAAAACAGAAAGAAATACGAAGCTAATACGAGGCGTAGAGCATACAGCCTCGACGCAAACAAAGTCACAGCAGGCAGGAAGGCAGACAGGAGCAATCGATCAGTGAACAGCAGATCAGAGATCAGAGATCACAGAGTTAACATCCGCGCCCTGACAGAGGAGGCCAGGGAAGGACCAGCGTTCCACGGGGGCCTGCTCTGCCAGGGGTCTGGCGACAGAGTGGGACAGGGACGAAACGGTCCGTGGACGGCACGCCGTGTCAACCGACTCTGGGACAGAGGGGGACGAGGAGAGCACGGCTTGTGGGCGGCGCTCTGTGTCGTCCGAGAACTCTGTGTGCTCAGGGATGAGGGGGTTGTTTCTTTCTTTAACCACATTAGGGTGCTGCCCACCCGTGGGTGAGCAGCGGGGAGTGGAGAACAAATGATTCTCCCCCGGCCCTCCACCGGGGGAAGGAGTGGTCCTGCTACCATCTCCTGAGAAACAACCATCGTCCCTGAGCAGCCCGTCTCAGGAGCGCCGCTTGGCCCGGCGCTTGGCGGGGGGCGGGGCTGGAGAGGGCTGTGGCGCCTTCCTTCGGCTTCCTCCGCGACTGGGCCTGAGTGAAGGCTGCTGCTTTGGCCGAGCGGGAGGGGCGGGAGCCTTAGGAGGACACCCTCGGCGGGAAACAGGCTGAGGCGTCTGCCCGGCCGACGTCAAGGCAGCAGCGGGTCGCGGGGCAGAATGTGTTTGATTGCCTCGGTCTGTTTCTGTGCAATTGAGAACTGTTGGGAGAAATCCTAAACTGCGCCGCCGAAGAGGCCGGCCAGGGACAGGGGTGCGTCGAGCAGACGTGTCCGCTCGGTATCCCGCATGTCAGCCAGGTTCAGCCACAGGTGTCTCTCCTGGACCACCGCAGTGGACATCACCAGACCCAGGGAGCGCGCAGCTACCTTCGTCGCCCGGAGAGCGAGGTCGGTTGCGGCACGCAGCTCATCGAAGAGCCCTTGGTCTGTCCTGCCCTCGTGCATATCTCTGAGCATCTGGGCCTGGTAGACCTGCAGAGTGGCCATAGCATGCAGAGAGGTGGCCGCCTGTCCCGCCGCTCTGTAAGACTTCGCAGCCATAGACGACGAAAATCTACAGGCCTTGGATGGGTGCTTAGGCTTGCCCCGAGAAGAAGCACTCTGAGGACACAGTTGCATCGCAACAGAGCGTTCAACCGGGGGAAGCCCAGTGTACCCACGGGCAGCCGCCCCATCGAGGGGGGGAAATGCGGATGAGACCAGCGAGCGGTCCCGGGAAGACAGGGGGGTCTTCCAGGACTTCGAGATATCATCATGCACATCCGGGAAGAAATGTATTGGGGTTTGCCGTGGACGTGAGTCGGCAGCCTTACCCAAAAACCAATCGTCCAGCCGCGAGCGCTCAGGACAGAGTGGAGGCCTCCACTCTAGACCGATGCTCGCGGCTGCCCGGGAAAGCATGGCCGTCATCTCCGGATCCGACTCAGGCACAGCCGTATGCACACCGGAAGGTGGCAGCTGCGCTGAGTCTTCAATTCCAGAAGAATCAAGCCCACCTTGTGATGCTGCTACAGACATAGCATCTTCCTCTGTAGCTTCAACCGAAACTCGCGGGCCACCCGAAGGTAGACCCGCGGGAATCGGAGGTTCACTAGCGGGCACCGTCACACAGGAGGGGGGCTGGGGTCGCGGACAGATAGTCGGCGCCTTGTTCCAGACCGTAACCCTCAGGTCACCCTGGCCACCAGCCGAAGTAGCACTCCTCGGGGGAGCGTTAGATCGGGGTGTGGATGAGGGGACTCTCACTCTTGCGAGTTCATTGAGTCTCGACCTAAGTGACGCGATGGTCATGTTCCCGCAGAGAGAACATGACTCATCCACGAGCGCTGCTCTAGCGTGATCCATGCCCAAACACACTAGAAAGGACACCAGCCTACCGCAACCAGAAGTGCACGGGCGAGGCATCTTTAAAAAGACGTGCCGCGTGCAAGCTCTTTTAAGAGAGAAACACTCTGAGTGTTGAAGCGCCCGGGGAGACACGCACTCTCTGGCAAACCACTGCACAGATAGGCAGGAAGCACGCACTCGCTGGATATCGCCGTCACAACAACACCAGAGGAACTCGTTCGTGAAGCTGACAGTTCAGAGATGGCTTGTGGAGTGAAGAGAAACTCTTGGCTCCGAAGCGAAAACATAACTGCATGTTGCCGGCGTCCTCCTTTAATACCCACGAGGTGGGGTGGAGTTACGTCATGCAAATTCCGCAGACCCATGGCATTTCTTTGCCATTGGCTCGTTTTTAAATATTCGAAGCTGATAGGCTTTCTAAGCGAAACCCCATTCGTCGTCATCCGACGTAACTCGGAGTGACAACGAAAGGGAACCTAGAATACTGTCTAACACTTGATGGCTGCTCTATTAAGTCTTCGTCGTCGGTTAGGAACCTGGGTATGCTCTTTGATACCAATCTTTCATTTGAAAGTCACGTGTTTAGTATCTGTAAAACCCTTCCCTTAAATCCTGATGTACTCGTTACATCATAAGAAGAATGGCATCTATGCTAATGTTAGTGTCTTTGTTTATCCCAAATCCCAAATCCAATATTATTATTATTATTATCCAGAGGTTTTCCCGCAGCCTGCCAGATCCAGGCCGTATCCAGATCTGACTAGGAGTTTCGCCTGGAAACACACACACACACACACACACACACACACACACACACACACACTCCAGATCTGACTAGGACCTTCGCCTGAACACACACACACACACACACACACACACACACACACACACACACACACACACTCACTCCAGATCTGACTAGGAGCTTCGCCTGAACACACACACACACACACTCACACACACACACACACACACATACACACACACACACACACTCACTCCAGATCTGACTAGGAGCTTCGCCTGAACACACACACACACACATACACACACACACACACACACACTCCAGATCTGACTAGGAGCTTCGCCTGGACACACACACACACACGCACGCACGCACGCACGCACGCACGCACGCACACACGCACACACACACACACACACACACACTCCAGATCTGACTAGGACCTTCGATGACAATGCAGAGCTGAAGTCCACTAGCCTCTCCCTATGGAGGATCCTTTCCCACTCTACAGATAAAGCGCTGTGGGGAATCCGGTTCGCGTACCTAACCTGAAGTGATAAAATTAAATACAATTCTGTATCAAATTTATAGGCAAGACAAGTAGTTTGTTTAGGCATTCAAACGCACATAACTATAGAATCAGCTCTTAATGCGCATGTGAACGCATCAGCGTTTATCACAGGTTCAGTTTAAAGTCTGTTGCGTTTAAATGATAATTTCAACGGAAGTGAATCGATCAAAACTAACTTTAGCTGGACAATAACATTTTTCAAGAACCGCTATAAAGCCAAAACAATCTCTGTTAGCTTAAATTATATTTTTATCTCTGTAAAGCTGCTTTGAAACAATCTACATTTGAACCAATCTACATTTGCTGTGTGCGCACACACACATACACACAGCTGAGCGCAGGAAAAAGTGAGATTTTTCTGCATATTTATTTTATGTCAGTTTGAAGTGTGTGTGATGTGTTGAGGATAATTGGACTTGCAAGTTTAGGACACTTTTTTGTAAACACTTTTATTCAACACAGATCCACATCTAATCTTGTTCTCTCCCTCTCTCTCTCTCTCTCCCACAGAGAACAGGATGATCTTCTCAGACCAGCACATGAACACTCCTGACCTTTGACCTCAACATCTGATGAAACACACTCGACTGACACGAGTTTGTGAAAATTCCTTTAATGTTTTAATCGTATACAACAAAGCAAGAAAATGAAATATTCAGGATGGAATTGTAACAGAAGGTGTTTATGTAGAATTCAGTTTATACAATGAAAATAAATGCAATAAAAAATGAAATGTGTAAATAGGAACATGTTCATGCGCAGCTAACAGGGAACGTCCTCAGAACTGTAACTAACGTTCTCTCAAAGTTGTGAACAAACGTTCATCCTGTAACATTAATAGAACGTACATTCAAAGTTATTTGGTCTTTAATAATGTTCTAAAAACGTTAGAACAAAAACATTATCTATACATTGTTCATGGAATGTTTTTTTGACACATTTAAGTAGGATGTTCGTCTAACATTTTTTTTAAATGTTGCTACTCGTTTCAGAACGTTTGAAAACATTCAAAGTAACGTTAAAAAAAATAATCAAATTGAATGTTCACATAACCAAGAAAAAACATTAAACACAGGTGTGTATTCTGTATACACACACACACACAGGTGAGATGGACGTGTTCATCCCTCCATCAGACAGACGAGTGGAGGGTCAGATTGACTCTCAGTAATAAGATGGAGTCGAGTTGCCAGGCGTATTCAGACTTTTATAGAGAACGTAGCTGCACACCAGCGCCACCAACTGAGAGAGCGAGAGAGAGCGAGAGAGAGAGAGAGAGAGAGAGAGCGAGAGACAGTTATATCTGCTGCGCTGCCTGAGGAACATGAGCATGATGAAGCAGGACTGACGGCTGATTGGTGAGGAGCACGTATGCAGGAGTTGCACGACACTGTGAGATGTGTCTGCTGAAGACCACACTGCACACCAGCGCCAACATCTGGGGATGAGCGAGAACACATGCAGACAAACACACACAGATCAGCGTGCAGCACTGGACACGGTTCCAGTGCGTGTGGATGTGAACGCATGTAAACTACAGTGTGTGTTCAGATGGACTCACCATGATTCCTGCCGTCCCTAGAAACACTCCCAATAGCATTGGCGCGCTTGAGTTGAACATGTTCTCGATCACTGTGGGACAGCTCTAACACACACACACACACACACACAAGATAAGCGTCTGCTTCGTTCCTCAAACATCACACATGCAGAAATAAAAGTAAAGACCCCTTCACACCATGGATAATAAATATGATAAAGATAAAGATATAGTTTTAAAAATTTAGAAAAGAATTTAGAAAGAAATTAGAAATTAATTTATAATCCGCTGGTGTGAACACTAAAATCGTTTTCGTTATAGTTATCGTCCACTGGTGTGAACACTAATATAGTTATCGTTAAAGTTATAGTCCGCTGGTGTAAACACTAATATAGTTATCGTTAAAGTTATAGTCCGCTGGTGTAAACACTAATATAGTTATCGTTAAAGTTATAGTCCGCTGGTGTGAACACTAATATAGTTATCGTCCGCTGGTGTGAACACTAATATAGTTATCGTCCGCAAGTGTGAACACTAATATAGTTATCGTTAAAGTTATCGTCCGCTGGTGTAAACACTAATATAGTTATCGTTAAAGTTATCGTCCGCTGGTGTAAACACTAATATAGTTATCTTTAAAGTTATAGTCCGCTGGTGTGAACATTAATATGGTTATCGTTAAAGTTATCGTCCGCTGGTGTAAACACTAATATAGTTATCGTTATAGTTATCGTCCGCTGGTGTAAACACTAATATAGTTATCGTTACAGTTAGAGTCCGCTGGTGTAAACACTAATATAGTTATCGTTATAGTTATCGTCCGCTGGTGTGAACACTAATATGGTTATCGTTAAAGTTATCGTCCGCTGGTGTAAACACTAATATAGTTATCGTTAAAGTTATAGTCCGCTGGTGTGAACATTAATATGGTTATCGTTAAAGTTATCGTCCGCTGGTGTAAACACTAATATAGTTATCTTTAAAGTTATAGTCCGCTGGTGTGAACATTAATATGGTTATCGTTAAAGTTATCGTCCGCTGGTGTAAACACTAATACAGTTATCGTTACAGTTAGAGTCCGCTGGTGTGAACATTAATATGGTTATCGTTAAAGTTATCGTCCGCTGGTGTAAACACTAATATAGTTATCGTTACAGTTAGAGTCCGCTGGTGTAAACACTAATATAGTTATCGTTATAGTTATCGTCCGCTGGTGTGAACACTAATATGGTTATCGTTAAAGTTATCGTCCGCTGGTGTAAACACTAATATAGTTATCGTTAAAGTTAGAGTCCGCTGGTGTAAACACTAATATAGTTATAGTTATTGTCCGCTGGTGTGAACACTAATATAGTTATCGTTATAGTTATCGTCCGCTGGTGTAAACACTAATATAGTTATCTTTAAAGTTATAGTCCACTGGTGTGAACACTAATATGGTTATCGTTAAAGTTATCGTCCGCTGGTGTAAACACTAATATGTAAAACAGGAAATGACTCACGGGAAATGTGAGCTGCTTCAGGAAGTTGCCCTCTGGACAGGTGTCACGCACAAACACTTCGATTAGTCCACCGATGCCACAGCAGTCGAACTGCACACACACACACACACACACATGACTGTTAGATGATGCATCCACTGGTTTACCTACATCATGAGTCCTAACCCAATGTCCTCATAATGTAGAGTGTATTCAGGGTTCAGGCCACGCCCCTTCATTATGTCTTCTAAATCAAATCCCTTCAACGTTTTCTGTGAGGGATATGTGTTTAGTGTGTGTGTGTGTGTGTTTAGTGTGTGTGTTTAGTGTGTGTGTGTGTGTGTTTAGTGTGTGTGTTTAGTGTGTGTGTGTGTTTAGTGTGTGTGTGTTTAGTGTGTGTTTAGTGTGTGTGTGTTTAGTGTGTGTGTGTTTAGTGTGTGTCTGTTTAGTGTGTGTTTAGTGTGTGTTTAGTGTGTGTGTTTAGTGTGTGTGTGTTTAGTGTGTTTAGTGTGTGTGTGTGTGTGTGTGTGTGTGTTTAGTGTGTTTGTGTGTGTGTTTAGTGTGTGTGTGTGTGTGTGTGTTTGTGTGTGTTTAGTGTGTGTGTGTGTGTGTGTGTGTGTGTGTGTGTTTAGTGTGTGTGTGTGTGTGTGTGTGTGTGTGTGTGTGTGTGTGTGTGTGTGTGTGTGTGTGTGTGTGTGTGTGTGTGTGTGTGTGTGTGTTTAGTGTGTGTGTGTGTGTGTCTTACAGCGTTGTGGAATAGTTTGAGGGTCATGGCTTGACCGGGATTCCTGGTGTTCAGATACTGAGCGTAGATCGTGCTGTAGAAATTTACCAACTGTTCTGACACCTACAACACAACAAACACACAACTGTCTTCAAATCTGCACTATTATACAGAAAAGTGCTCATGATCTGTGTGTGTGTTTACCTTTCCACTCATCGTGAAGGCCATCACACCAGCTGAGATCTCAATGATGATCAGAAAGGACAGCAGGCCAGAAAACTGAACAGCAGAAAAACAGAAATGGTTGTTAAGTACAGAAACACAATTCATCCAAAACAGGCCAGACAATATTGTCATTTTAACATAGAGAGAAATATGAACTCAGATACACACAAAAGTAAAGAAATGACTGCACTGAGTTGCATGGCTGGGGTCATTTTACTGGTTTGTTAAAAATTCCCTCTACAGATCAGAGTTTCATCTACTGAAGTCTGAATCCTGAATCCTTTTAACATATTTCTAAATAAGGCACTAGCACTAGAAGTACATTGGTAATAAATACTGTATATGATTAGTTACACTTTTAAGAAATATGCTAAACACAAGCATACTTTTAGTGAAGTTTTAGTGTATTTAAAGAAAACATGCTTATGTTGCTCTTAAATAAAATACATTTAAACACATTTACATTTAAACACCCCCCCGACAAATCGCACCCTAGAATATGTTCTTACCAGATATTTTTTTAACAGAAAGTATTACTAGTGATTGCATTGTGTTGTTAAGAGATATTTACAGACTGTAATGACACATTTCCATGGTTATTAGCATTGTAAATCTACCAAAATTCGTATAAATTTTTACATTTTATATTTAAAACATTATGATTTGTGTTATTGGCTTAAAATATCTCAAATAAATTGGAGAAAAAGTCATTTTTGCTGTAGTTCACCACTACCAGATAGAACGTTGTGATTCCGGTTCGCGTACCCCTCCCGAAGTGATAAAATAAAACAAAATTCTGTATCAAATTACAGTTACTGTAAATCCGGCCTCTAGTTCATAAACGCCAGAGGAGAACTGGCCCCCGACTGAGCCTGGGTTCTCCCAAGGTTTTTTTTTCTCCTGTAGGTCACCTGATGGAGTTTTAGGACACCAGTAGGTCACTTGATGGAGTTTTAGGACACCAGTAGGTCACCTGATGGAGTTTTAGGACACCAGTAGGTCACCTGATGGAGTTTTAGGACACCAGTAGGTCACCTGATGGAGTTTTAGGACACCAGTAGGTCACCTGATGGAGTTTTAGGACACCAGTAGGTCACCTGATGGAGTTTTAGGACACCAGTAGGTCACTTGATGGAGTTTTTCGGTTCCTTGCCACTGTTGCCTTTGGCTTGCTCAGTTGGGGATATTCAAAATAATTAGCCAAGCATTAATACCATTGATCAGCTCTACCAAACGTGGATGTTTTTTTTCCACTAAGAAACAAACATTGTTATGTTATTTAATTGATATTGTGAAGCTGCTTTGATGCAATTTATATTGTGAAAAGCGCTATATAAATACACTTGACTTGACTTGACTACCACTAGACCCCCATTTACCACTATTTACTTTTTTCCGACCAAAATTAAAGTGGATCCGAGAACCTCAGAATGTAAAAAGTGTCCATTAAATAGTTGTAAATATAACAAGGGCTTTAGATGAAAGATAAATTACTCCGCGAATCCTCTCGCGAAAGTCATTTAGCGCGCGCACCAGCATCAGTTGTGCACTCGGTTCTTATTGACATTGATTTGCCGCCATAATGAACCGCAGAACCATATACGTCATTGCAGTGTGAGGACGACAGCGCCAGCCTAACAGTCTGATGCCGGAAGTGGGCGTGGCAAGGCATTGCGCTACTTCTGTGTTTTAGAACGTTTCAAAGTTTATACTTTATGCATTTGTTTTGTGTCAAATGATTAACAATATAAATTGAACAAAGCTTAAAACACACAAATAATAAAACCAAAACAAAGCTTGAGCATTTGAACATTTGATTTAATTGAAAAGCATTTTTTAAATAAAATGTTTTTCCCCTCTAAAATAGCTAAACCTACCTGCTCCAAATAAATAACAGTAATTAAATAAAAATACAAAATCTAAATAAATAAAATAAATAAATGATATAAAACAAAATGAAACCAAAGAAAATAAATCTTATTAAAGTTATGCAGGCACACATTTAACAATAATTCTCAAGTGAAAAATAATGTAAAAAAAAACAAAATTCCATACAGATGGAGTTAATCCTGACGCTTCCTGAGGCGCCTTTCGTCATGACACTCGCTTTTATAAGATTTATTTTCTTTGGTTTGATTTTGTTTTTTATAATTTATTTTATTTAGTTCCATTTTGTATTTTTATTTAATTACTATTATTTATTTAGAGCAGGTACATCTAGTGTGTGATGCTTTTGCCATTTCAGATGAAAAGAATAATTTTATTTAATGAATAATTTCTGTTTCAGTCCACCATAGAATTATGTTGTGTTTGGTCTATGAAAAAAAATGTTAGTTGTGAAATGGTTGAGTATTAACAAACGTTAATAGTTTTTTAAAAGTTAAAATTATACTTTATCTATTTGTTGTGTCAAATGATTAACAATATAGCCTAAATTGAACAAAGCTTTAAACAAAATAATAATACAATGAAAACAAAGCTTGAACATTTGATTGAATTGAAAAGCATTTTTAGTAGTAGTATATTGTCTTTTGTTAATAGGACATATAATTCTAATATTTTATAATATTTGAGATAGCTATATGGCATATATATATATATATATATATATATATATATATATAATTCAAAATTAAACAAAAATAAAATATGGCCGTGGTAAAATAAAAGAAAATTCTGTATCAAATTACAGTTACTGTAAATCCGGCCTCTAGTTCATAAACGCCAGAGGAGAACTGGCCCCCGACTGAGCCTGGGTTCTCCCTAGGTTTTTTTTTTCCTCTCCATTAAGTCACCTGATGGAGTTTTAGGACACCAGTGGGTCACCTGATGGAGTTTTAGGACACCAGTGGGTCACCTGATGGAGTTTTAGGACACCAGTGGGTCACCTGATGGAGTTTTAGGACACCAGTAGGTCACCTGATGGAGTTTTAGGACACCAGTGGGTCACCTGATGGAGTTTTAGGACACCAGTGGGTCACCTG
>CM060618.1:41400131-41487631 GCA_030578275.1 Meda fulgida
ACTTCCGGGGCTTGATCGGGCCACGCCGGGGCTTCCTCTGGGCCAGCTGCCAGGTTTTCTGGCCTGACGAATACCTTGGTCCAAAGCGGGTCAGCTTGGGCTAGAGGAGTGGTTACGAACAGAGGCAGAGTTTAGCCTACCTGAGACGGCAGCGCCAGATGATTCTGTCAGCATTAAAGACTTAAATAATTTATCTCAAAACGCACTTTCATGTTTGAATGCGTTCTGTTTGTGATCCGATGTGGATTCTGACCACCGTATTAAGGTAGACATATTTATAGGTTACGTGATGCAAAAGACTGCACGCTAGTTACCATAGCAAACATGGTAAATGTGAACGGTTGAAGAAATCAGACAAATCGCTATCACAAACATGTTTCTATTTTATCTGTCAGTATAAGTCCGTCTCGTCTCTTACCGGACTATCATAAAATAAAGCAATTTTTTTAATTCTCTGACTGAAAATAGGGTATAATAAACAGAAACAGACGCGACTGAATAAGTAAGTGTTTCCTCTTTCTTTTGTGAAATAGACCAAATGGTATAAACCAATTTATTTCTGTGACTAATGTGCAATTTTGACACAAATTAATTAATTATGATCGATGTCACTTTTTATTGTAACCTAACGTTAGTGGTAAAACATCGATGGGTTTTAAATAGGCCTATTTAAACAACAAAAATAGCAGCAACGGTCGCATTTATCATGTTTGTTTAGCGATCACGCTGTTTCTAGTGATTTCTTTCTGATTCGTTTTCTGATAAAAGTAGTAACTTTTATTTGTTGGTGAAATGTGTGTGTGTTGTTGCTCCAGAGAGGCGTGTTACAGGCGTGTTTTAGTGAAGCGCTGTGGAGCTTATGGCCCAACAGTGGAAATGCAACAGATTTTGAGCCCGGTGTGGTGAAGAGATGAGTCCCCCTGAAGAGAAGGGTTCCACCTTAGGGACCCCATAGTATGCCAGTAGTATGCCTGATCTAAATATGTTCTCGCGATAACTTGATAAAAGCAGTTTGTTGCCATCAAGTAATTCGTTTATTTGTTTAGCTAGCACGAATCATCGGATAAATGCTATGCTATGTAAGCTAACTAAAAAGCTAACTAAAAAGCTAACTAAAAAACACTAAGAACGAGAAATGTTTAAATTTACATTCTACAGCTTCGGTTATATACTAGAATATGAAACATACAAGTTAAAATACATTAATGACTTGTTATAACGTACTTCAAACGTCTCTTATAATAAAGTGATTTTCTCTAACTTGTAACCAGGCACTAAAGCGATTACACATAAAACTAGCTTTGAACCAATCCGATCGCTTGGGTCCTAAGGTGGGACCCATCTCTTCAGGGTGACTCATCTCTTCACCACACCGGTGCTCCTGGCCCGAGGCCATTAGCCCGGCTCGGCCCGTTTAAAGCCCTGGCTCGCACTGGCCCGACAGTGGAAACGCAGCTATTGATTCTCGTGGAAAAGTGAAAATTATAGGTCATGACTCCTTTAAGGAAACCGAACAGAGCATAGACAGGACCTCAGTGATGCATTGATGTGGACGGGTCTGCATTAAAAATATTTTTTGGCCACAAAGTCTGATCAAAAAAGCACTTTACCTGTAGAGTGTGTATCACAACTGGGTGATCATTGTCTGCAGGTAATATACACTGACTAGACGCAAGAACGTCATCCTCACTTTTAAAATACTGTAGTATCTCTTTTTGAGTCCCAGAATGAAATGTTTAATTATTATATATTATTGTAGGAAGAGGAGTGTTTGCCACACAACCCATTGAACCCGGGGACTTCGTGTTGGAGTACAGGGGTAAACTCCTCACACAGGAGGAAAGCAAGTCAAGAAAATACTCAGAGATTGAAAGCACATTTCTCTTTGACTTTCAGTGGCAGAATCATCACTTATGGTAAACATTGAAAGATGGATGTTTTTTATTGATTTATAGAAATTCCGAGTTAACTCTGAAACAAGGGTTTAATACTTGATGAATGAATTAAGCACAAATACTCTTAAATTCTTTTGAAAATAACTCTTTCAATAAAACTTTTAAAAAGATGTAAAACTATTACCATTTTTCTGATACTTTTCAGCCTGGATGCATCGCAAGATGATTTTTCTCTAGGACGATTGGTCAACGACAACCACCAAAATCCGAATTGCGTTATGAAAAAAATCATAGTTGACAACAAACCACATTTGTGCCTATTTTCTCTGAAGAAAATAGAAAAAGGAGATGAAATTGATTACAACTATGGTGATTCAAAATGGCCTTGGCGCAGTAAGGTGAGTTGGTTAGATTAAGTATAGAGATTTTTTTTTTTTGCAAAAGAAAATTTGTATTTCTCCAATATTAACCATGTTTCCAATATTACTCTTGACTGTCTATGGAAATGCATTTAATCTTTGATTTTTGATGTGTGTTAAAATGAGTTCATCTTTATCTGCAAATCAGTTGAAAAAAACCCAAGCTCCTGCTGCAGCAGTAGAGAATGAGACCAGCCCTGTTCCTCAGATGCTAAATGATGGACCAAACCCAGATCAGACCTGCTCACAGGTAAAAGTACTTTCAAACACAGTCATCTATGCTGCCATGTGTGTGGTGGTGTTCTATTACTAAAGTGGGCCAATGCTTATGTGGCTTTATATTGGCTGTTAAAGGCCAGGTAATGTCACACACACCGTCATGTTTCCAGTCATGTCCTTATGGGGTCCTTCCTTCCATCTTCCAAATACATCTCTAGTCTCTCCTTTACACACTCATATGTCTATAGTCAGACCCTTGTGGGGCCCTTCCGTCCAGTTCTTACTGTAAGTGTTTCTAATGCACTATAGCAACACCTGACGTGACCTCAACTATGATTTTAACATTCGTAATTGTATACTGTATCTGAGCTGTTAGGTGTTTTAAAGAAATATTTTCATTTGATCCACTGCAAACTCCTGGAATAGACGTGAGCTGCTTTTTAGTCCATGAAGTTCAGTGCTGTTTCACCATTAGATGACCTTATTAGCCTGTGAATGTCTCTTCATACAGTTCTGAGTGTCTTCTTGTCTGTCTATTTCAGGTGAAAGGCCTTCAGACTCCTGCTGCAGCAGTAGAGAATGAGACCAGCCCTGTTCCTCAGATGCTAAATGATGGACCAAACCCAGATCAGACCTGCTCACAGGTAAAAGTACTTTCAAACACAGTCATCTATGCTGCCATGTGTGTGGTGGTGTTCTATTACTAAAGTGGGCCAATGCTTATGTGGCTTTATATTGGCTGTTAAAGGCCAGGTAATGTCACACACACCGTCATGTTTCCAGTCATGTCCTTATGGGGTCCTTCCTTCCATCTTCCAAATACATCTCTAGTCTCTCCTTTACACACTCATATGTCTATAGTCAGACCCTTGTGGGGCCCTTCCGTCCAGTTCTTACTGTAAGTGTTTTAATGCACTATAGCAACACCTGACATGACCTCAACTATGATTTTAACATTCGTAATTGTATACTGTATCTGAGCTGTTAGGTGTTTTAAAGAAATATTTTCATTTGATCCACCGCAAACTCCTGGAATAGACGTGAGCTGCTTTTTAGTCCATGAAGTTCAGTGCTGTTTCACCATTAGATGACCTTATTAGCCTGTGAATGTCTCTTCATACAGTTCTGAGTGTCTTCTTGTCTGTCTATTTCAGGTGAAAGGCCTTCAGACTCCTGCTGCAGCAGTAGAGAATGAGACCAGCCCTGTTCCTCAGATGCTAAATGATGGACCAAACCCAGATCAGACCTGCTCACAGGTAAAAGTACTTTCAAACACAGTCATCTATGCTGCCATGTGTGTGGTGGTGTTCTATTACTAAAGTGGGTCAATGCTTATGTGGCTTTATATTGGCTGTTAAAGGCCAGGTAATGTCACACACACCGTCATGTTTCCAGTCATGTCCTTATGGGGTCCTTCCTTCCATCTTCCAAATACATCTCTAGTCTCTCCTTTACACACTCATATGTCTATAGTCAGACCCTTGTGGGGCCCTTCCGTCCAGTTCTTACTGTAAGTGTTTTTAATGCACTATAGCAACACCTGACGTGACCTCAACTATGATTTGAACATTCGTAATTGTATACTGTATCTGAGCTGTTAGGTGTTTTAAAGAAATATTTTCATTTGATCCACCTGCAAACTCCTGGAATAGACGTGAGCTGCTTTTTAGTCCATGAAGTTCAGTGCTGTTTCACCATTAGATGACCTTATTAGCCTGTGAATGTCTCTTCATACAGTTCTGAGTGTCTTCTTGTCTGTCTATTTCAGGTGAAAGGCCTTCAGACTCCTGCTGCAGCAGTAGAGAATGAGACCAGCCCTGTTCCTCAGATGCTAAATGATGGACCAAACCCAGATCAGACCTGCTCACAGGTAAAAGTACTTTCAAACACAGTCATCTATGCTGCCATGTGTGTGGTGGTGTTTTATTACTAAAGTGGGTCAATGCTTATGTGGCTTTATATTGGCTGTTAAAGGCCAGGTAATGTCACACACACCGTCATGTTTCCAGTCATGTCCTTATGGGGTCCTTCCTTCCATCTTCCAAATACATCTCTAGTCTCTCCTTTACACACTCATATGTCTATAGTCAGACCCTTGTGGGGCCCTTCCGTCCAGTTCTTACTGTAAGTGTTCTAATGCACTATAGCAACACCTGACGTGACCTCAACTATGATTTGAACATTCGTAATTGTATACTGTATCTGAGCTGTTAGGTGTTTTAAAGAAATATTTTCATTTGATCCACTGCAAACTCCTGGAATAGACGTGAGCTGCTTTTTAGTCCATGAAGTTCAGTGCTGTTTCACCATTAGATGACCTTATTAGCCTGTGAATGTCTCTTCATACAGTTCTGAGTGTCTTCTTGTCTGTCTATTTCAGGTGAAAGGCCTTCAGACTCCTGCTGCAGCAGTAGAGAATGAGACCAGCCCTGTTCCTCAGATGCTAAATGATGGACCAAACCCAGATCAGACCTGCTCACAGGTAAAAGTACTTTCAAACACAGTCATCTATGCTGCCATGTGTGTGGTGGTGTTCTATTACTAAAGTGGGCCAATGCTTATGTGGCTTTATATTGGCTGTTAAAGGCCAGGTAATGTCACACACACCGTCATGTTTCCAGTCATGTCCTTATGGGGTCCTTCCTTCCATCTTCCAAATACATCTCTAGTCTCTCCTTTACACACTCATATGTCTATAGTCAGACCCTTGTGGGGCCCTTCCGTCCAGTTCTTACTGTAAGTGTTTTTAATGCACTATAGCAATACCTGACATGACCTCAACTATGATTTGAACATTCGTAATTGTATACTGTATCTGAGCTGTTAGGTGTTTTAAAGAAATATTTTCATTTGATCCACTGCAAACTCCTGGAATAGACGTGAGCTGCTTTTTAGTCCATGAAGTTCAGTGCTGTTTCACCATTAGATGACCTTATTAGCCTGTGAATGTCTCTTCATACAGTTCTGAGTGTCTTCTTGTCTGTCTATTTCAGGTGAAAGGCCTTCAGACTCCTGCTGCAGCAGTAGAGAATGAGACCAGCCCTGTTCCTCAGATGCTAAATGATGGACCAAACCCAGATCAGACCTGCTCACAGGTAAAAGTACTTTCAAACACAGTCATCTATGCTGCCATGTGTGTGGTGGTGTTCTATTACTAAAGTGGGTCAATGCTTATGTGGCTTTATATTGGCTGTTAAAGGCCAGGTAATGTCACACACACCGTCATGTTTCCAGTCATGTCCTTATGGGGTCCTTCCTTCCATCTTCCAAATACATCTCTAGTCTCTCCTTTACACACTCATATGTCTACAGTCAGACCCTTGTGGGGCCCTTCCATCCAGTTCTTACTGTAAGTGTTTTTAATGCACTATAGCAACACCTGACATGACCTCAACTATGATTTGAACATTCGTAATTGTATACTGTATCTGAGCTGTCAGGTGTTTTAAAGAAATATTTTCATTTGATCCACCGCAAACTCCTGGAATAGACGTGAGCTGCTTTTTAGTCCATGAAGTTCAGTGCTGTTTCACCATTAGATGACCTTATTAGCCTGTGAATGTCTCTTCATACAGTTCTGAGTGTCTTCTTGTCTGTCTATTTCAGGTGAAAGGCCTTCAGACTCCTGCTGCAGCAGTAGAGAATGAGACCAGCCCTGTTCCTCAGATGCTAAATGATGGACCAAACCCAGATCAGACCTGCTCACAGGTAAAAGTACTTTCAAACACAGTCATCTATGCTGCCATGTGTGTGGTGGTGTTTTATTACTAAAGTGGACCAATGCTTATGTGGCTTTATATTGGCTGTTAAAGGCCAAGTAATGTCACACACTTTGCATAAAAAGTGTCATAATTTACCGAATGACACTTAATGACAAAAGTCATAAAGACTCCATGTTCATGACAGGTGTTATGTCATGTTTATGACAGTGTCATGTCAGTCTTATGCACACCCTTTCAATTAAAGTGTTACCAACGTGGGGATCCAAATGGTCTTCCTCTGGCAACTATATGATAGTATTGTAATACTATAGTATAACTGTACTCTGATTTTAACATTTATAATTCTACACTGTCTAAAAGGGCTGATGTTTACATTTCTGGATTCAGATTTTTAGTCAGACCATGCCATGTTTCTTTGGCCAACCTTTCTAATTCTATACTTAATACATTTTTGTTTATTTTTAGGTATTTACTGTCCAAGGATTTTCACTGGTTGATTATCCAGATAGTGATGAAACTGATGAGGATGGTATGGAAAACGAACCCCCCACCCCACACCTGGATGTTATTATAGGGCAGAATGATATTGGCCCAGATGTTTCAGATCATTTGTACAATTCAGATGAAACTGTTGTGAAAGAAACTTGTAATGAGGCTTCTTCAAGCAACCATTCCAACAATGAATCGGATGATGAACTTGTTCCACGGCTGAGATGCACAAAAAGCATTCTGGTAAGCCCCAAAACACATTTTAACAATATAATTAACTTGCTTATGTGATAATTTTTTTGAATTTTGAATTATTTTATATTTGAATGGGAATCATTCACTTTGAACCTGAATCGATTGTTTTAAACAATTGATTTTAAAATCTGAATTTAAATGGACTCATTTGAAATTGAATCGATTGGACTGGCATAAACACCTGCAGGAGTGATGTCCAGTGATCAGCGCTCAGGTGTGTTTAAAAAAAAAAAAAAAAAAGATACAACGTGCCCAGTGGCCGGTCTCTGTTGCCAAAATCTGGTCGAGTCCTCCGCCTCACCTGATGCATTAATTATCAATTAAATAGAGATCACCAACAATCGATCAGTAATCATTTATTAGAGAAGCTCAACTCTTCTTTTCTTTTCTGACTAATTGCTGATTTTTAAGTGATAGGGAGACAATTGTGAGGTGAGGAAGACACTTCGGAAATATTGACTAATCTATCCCTCTCTCTGGAGTAGTTCCATGTCTACAGGAATTACACTATATCATTATGATGAATCATTCTTGTGAAGTCATTAAATTTAACAATCAAATGCATGAAAACTGAAATGTTACTTTTTTTCATAATTTTGTCAACGTTTACTCCACCTGGAAGGCAGTTTGGACATGGGCCTCAGCAGGTCGATGGAGGGGTAATATTGGTCAATAATTTTCATAGGTGTCTAGCTCACCTGACAACCTCTGAATGGTCTCCCTATCAATTAAAAATACAGCAATCGTACAGCAAAATATCTCCATGTCTCCCTTTTTGCAGATGGATAGAGTTCAAGATTTTACCCACGGTCTCCATGATTCAAGTAGTGACAGCGCAGAGGAGACTCCTTATTTTAAGCCTGAAAGGGTTTCACAGAAGCTGAGAAGAAGGTCTTGCCGTCCCGTAAGTCTTTTTTGGGGGGGCTGGGGCTGGGGCTGGGGCTAGGGCTGGGCTGGGCTGGGCAGTTGCTCTTGCTAGTGAGTCTAATGGGGATTCTTCTAATTTGTAAATTTACTTGTACTGAAAATGGTCCATACAGATTTTTCTTCATCTAGTATCCTGACCCTGTTCAATCAGTATACTCAGGTTTTTTAAATGTAATGTTGCAAAAATAGGTATTAACAGATGTGTGTTTGTTTTTAAAGATTCAGATGAATCTCATGGAATCGGATGACTCAAACTTAGGTAGCGAAGAGGAGTATATTCCAAATCCCAGGGATGAAAGCACAGAGAGTGATAGCAGTATGGAATTAACCCTGGAAAAGGAAAAAAAGAAGAAAGGTGCATCATCCAGTCAGAGCAAGTTTAGGCCCAGAGAAAGAAGGTCATCCTCCCGAGAGAGTGGAAGCGAGTCCTCCAGACAGAGCAAGTTTAAGCCCAGGGAGAGTGGAAGTAGATCCTCCAGAGAGAGTGGAAACGAAGTCCTCCAGACAGAGCAAGTCTAAGCCCAGGGAGAGTGGAAGTAGATCCTCACGAGAGAGTGGAAGCGAGTCATCCAGACAGAGTAAGTCTAAGCCCAGGGAGAGTGGAAGTAGATCCTCACGAGAGAGTGGAAGCGAGTCATCCAGACAGAGCAAGTCTAAGCCCAGGGAGAGTGGAAGTAGATCCTCACGAGAGAGTGGAAGCGAGTCATCCAGACAGAGCAAGTCTAAGCCCAGGGAGAGTGGAAGTAGATCCTCACGAGAGAGTGGAAGCGAGTCATCCAGACAGAGCAAGTCTAAGCCCAGGGAGAGTGGAAGTAGATCCTCCAGAGAGAGTGGAAGCGAGTCCTCTAGTCATAGCCAATTTGACTTTAGCCAGAGAAGACTTTTGGAAAGATGTCATGATCCCACACAAAGATTTCCAAATAGCAGAGTTGATGGGAATGAAAAGGAAATTGCAACATATTCTGAAAACAGTGTTTCAGTGCCCCTGGAAGAAGAGCAGCATATGATTGTCAGTTCAACTTTAAAGAAAGATGACGGATCCAGAAGCTATAACAAGAAACATTTCTGCTTTTATTGCAGGAAGTTTGTCCAGAAAATGTCAAGACACTTGTGGCGTAAACACCAAGATGAATCAGATGTTGCGAAAGCATTCAGTTTACCAAAAAACTCAAAGGAAAGAAAACTACATTTGGACTACATACGAAATAAGGGAAACTTCGAGCACAACAGTCATGTTTTGGAAACAAAAAAAGGAAAACTAATCCCATGTAAACAACCAGTAAAAAAATCAGACGGACATAAATTTGCACATTGCATTCATTGCTATGGGTTGTTCTCAAGAAGAGCGATGTGGCGGCATTTCAAGGTCTGCAGCTTCAAACCCAAAAATGCTAAACCAGGTAAAAATAGAGTTCAGGCATTGTGTGCTTTCGCTGAACCTTCTCCATCAGAATATACAGACGCGTATTGGAAGTTCTTGAGTGTAATGATTCAGGACAAGATTGCAGTTGCAATTAAAGGAGACAACTGCATCCTCAATTATGGGTTCAGGTTGTTCAAAAAGAATGAGAAGATAGTCAGTCAACACCAGTATATACGCCAAAAACTGCGAGAACTTGGCAGGCTTTTATTGGAAGCTAAAAAAATCACACGTGTGAAGACCATCCAAGAACTCATCAAACCTGAACAGTACTCACAGGTTGTCAGAGCTGCAAAGAACCTATCTGGATTCAGTGAGGAAACTGGGATATACCAATGTCCCTCTCTTGCACGCAAGGTAGGACACAGCCTGCATTCGTTGGCTATGTTTATCAAGTCCGAAGGACTGAAAAAGAGAGATAAAGAAACCATTAAAGATGCTGAGGAGTTCGCACAGTTGTATTTAGAGAGTTGGAGGTTTGATATTGCAGGCCAGGCATTAACCCAGCTTAACCGGGCCAAATGGAATGCACCGCAACTTTTACCTCTTACACAAGATATCCAAAAGCTACATTGCTATCTAGAAGAAAAACAGCAGCAACATCTCAAAGATTTAAAAGAACATCGTTCATCCACAAATTGGAAGGAACTTGCAAAAGTAACGTTGACTCAAGTTATGCTTTTTAATCGGCGGAGAGCAGGTGAAGTGTCCCGAATGCACCTGTCTGCATACTTATCGAAGAACACGTCAGAGGAACAGGGAGATGTAAATTTGGCCCTCACACCGCTTGAGCAGAAGCTCTGCAGGCATTTCGTGCGAATAGCAATTGTTGGAAAAAGAGGAAGGAAGGTTCCAGTTCTTCTAACCCCATTAATGAGAGAATCACTTGATGCTCTTACTGAGTGCAGAGAAGTATGTGGGGTGCTGAAGGACAATGAATATCTGTTTGCATTGCCACAATCTGCCCATTACCTCAGGGCTTGTGACTGCATGAGGCAATTTGTCAGTGAATGTGGTGACATAAAAAATCCTCAAGCGCTAACATCAATTCAACTGAGGAAACATATTGCTACCCTGTCTACTGTTTTGAACCTCAAAACCACTGAGCTCGACCAGTTGGCAGACTTCCTTGGTCATAATATCGCTGTTCACAGGAAACACTACAGGCTCCCAGAAAGCACCCTCCAATTAGCCAAAGTAAGTAAAGTCCTCCTCGCAATGGAACAAGGACGCCTAGGACATTACAAAGGAAAGAGCCTCGATGAAATAAAAGTCGATGTGAATGGTAATTAACTTTATATTCTTGAAGGCACAATATATGACATTTAGTCTTCTGCATTCAGAAAACAACTATTTACAATGTAAAGTATAGGGCAGTAATAGTGACGGGATGAGAGATAATACTACTGTTGTATACTCTTGCAGATTGCCCATAGTTTCAGCTTTCCAATCTCAATTTTTTATCAATTGTCATTTTAGAGACCATTGACATGGAGGGACCTTTAGCTGAGGATATTGAAGGTATGTGTATACGATGTTTCTAAATTGATTCTAAATGATCCGTTTTAGATATTTTGTGTATTGTATTCATAAGTTATTTCCCTCTCCAGATGTCAGTATGCTAAGAGATGATGGGTCAGACGATGAGATCATATCATCCACACAAGAATGTACCTCCACATCACAAAGTAGGAACCAGGAAGTGTCTTCAACCGGTGAGCTTGAACGCAATTCTTACCTTTCGTGCATTTCACACAGCACTTGGCAAAAAATTGAACATCAACAACTCCATCTCCCTTCTTTGTCCTACCCACCTCTTTCTCCTGCAACTCTGTCAGGAGACCTGTCTGATGCAGAGGCTGCGCAATCAGTCAAACACAACCCCAGTTTTAAAACTGAACACTGCTTCAGTACTGCCTGAAATTACAAGTAGCATTCATTTTGTGGTTAGCGTGAACCCACCTATTGCTTATAGGTTGCTCTAATCTCTCGGCACGGACTTCATACAGGGATAGCACAGCTACTCCAACACGTCCCTGTCACTACAGAACATCTGGATAAGGTGTCTGTAAGAGACACAAATCCCATATACTGACTTCTTGTTAAGTGCCTCGAGACGACATCTGTTGTGAATCGGCGCTATATAAATAAACTGAATTGAATTGAATATACTAAATTATTTTATAAATAACACAATCACTGTACTGACGGCTATTAGCAGGGCTGAGCCTGGTTAGTACCTGGATGGGAGACCTTCTGAGAAAACCAGGTTTGCTGCTGGAAGAGGTGTTAGTGAGGCCAGCAGGGGGCGCTCACCCTGTGGTCTGTGTGGGTCCTAACGCCCCAGTATAGTGACGGGGACACTATACTGTCAAAGAGCACCGTCCTTCGGATGAGACGTTAAACCAAGGTCCTGACTCTCTGTGGTCATTAAAAATCCCAGGATGTCTTTCGAAAGAGTAGGGGTGTAACCCCGGCATCCTGGCCAAATTTGCCCAGTGGCCTCTGTCCATCATGGCCTCCTAATCATCCCCATATATATATAAATATATATATATATATATATATATATACACTGATTGGTTTCATCACTCTGTCTCCTCTCCACCAGTAAGCTGGTGTGTGGTGAGCGTTCTGGCGCACTATGGCTGCCGTCGCATCATCCAAGTGGATGCTGCACATTGGTGGTGGTTGAGGAGATTCCCCCTTCCATGTGAAGCGCTTTGAGTGCCTAGAAAAGCGCTATATAAATGTAATGAATTATTATTATTATTACATATTTCATGTTGTGTATACTACAATAAAGTTATTTCTTTGTCCAGATGTCAGTATGCCAAGAGAAGAGGGGTCAGAAGATGAGGTCAGCATGTCATCCCTGCAAGAATGTCCCTCCACATCACAAGTCCAAAACCGGAGTGTGTCTGCAAAAAAGAGAGGTAAGCTTTGGGGCTTGCTCTCTCTTTTGGGCCAGAGTTGCTCATTTATTTTTTTAGGGCTTTTACTTTGCTTCCTTGACTCAACACTTGAAATATGTCTGTCCCTCCTTACTGTCCGGTGCCACAAGCCTGACAGTGACTTGAAAGAAGCTGTTGCAGGAACAGACCTTGTGAGCCTGCATTGTTGCAGGTTGTTAGGGTTGGGGAAAGACTGGCATTAACACTTTATGGAGTTACTCAGGAAAAATGCTTGCATTTCCTCCAACAACAGAGGTGTACAGTGACCAGTTAAAAAACTCGAACAACCTCCAATCACCTTAAATACCTCCTAACTGCTAGTGTTCCTTCATCCAAGTCTCATTAAGCCTCCACATGCAGCTGACTTTATTAAATGACCTTTTAAAAGTGCCTTATAAATAGAAAATATTATCATAATTATTGTTTTTATTATTATTATTATTATTATTTTGTGAAATGCAAGAAAGAATAAAATTGCTCTGAGTGAGAGTGTGTGTGTTTATACTCGAGTGTTGGGTAAAAGCATCCTGTTGCAGTTTCTTTTCCAGAATTTTAATGTAATGCCGTCAGAAGTACAATGAGCCACTGCAAATCACTCAGTTTAATAAATACAACACACAAAGAAAAAGGTTTTTCCACCGCTTCATGCACTCTTTCAGCAACGAGACCCAAACACCTGGAGACTCGTGATCACTCTGGCCAATCACAAGAGAGTACATCCACGTAGCTGCGTAGCACGTTAGGTCTGAAGAGGTGCCCATCAAGCTGCATAATTAAGGATTAATTTGCAGTGTTTTTGTTTTTACCAAACCAGTGTATAAAATGAATAATAATCTCAGTCATGTTATTATGAAGAGTTGTTTATTCCAACAAATAAGAACTTTATTTATTTACATTGTTAACAGTGCAACGTCTGCAGTGTTCTCTCGCTCTCCACTGAAATCTGTGTGCTTGGTGTGAAGTCCACCTTTACTTATAGTGGTAATCCCAGAAACGGTTCCTGTCCTCTGAAAAACAGAGGTGGACATCACACTTGCTGCATTGGGTATTGGTGTACCCTTTACTGCAATGTCTGCAGTGCCCTCTCTTTGTCTTCAGGGGGAAATGTCCAGTTTGGTCATGCGCACATCCATGGGCGGTGGTTTGCGTGACTTTTTAGAAGAGGGAGCCTTTGGACTTCCATCATCCATGTGTGGTCTCTTTCCACCATTCAGGGGGCTCCTGTCTCTGGGCTCTTGTTGATTGAAGATGGCCGTCCTCTCTTTGGCGTTTTCAGTGTTCCGTCCACCAGATTAGAATATAAAGAACAAATGTCTAAATTTATGTACATCTCAAATACCAGTCTGATTTATCACAAACAAGGTAAATGGCACAAATAGATCATTGCCGCAATGAGAGAGGAAGCCAGCTGTGCTTGGAACTTTCTCATTCTTTGGCATCCTGAGAGCATAGGCTGTGCTGCTTGTAGAGGAGCCAGGCGTTGGCCACTGTAAGGGTGATTGTGTGCCAGAAGATGCACATGTACCACCACCAGGATTTCAGTGCATACTTGTGTTTTGCTGTAAATGAGTCCAACAAATCCACACCTCCCATGTATTTATTGTAGATGCCCACAATGGAAGCCTTTCTAAGCTCAATGTAGGTTTTGGCGGCTTTGTCCCAGTCTTGAATCTCCTGAACAGGTTCTGGTCCAGCGAAGGATGACACAAGTGTCACCGCCCTGTTGTCATACCATTTGACAGCACAAATGTTGTTTCCCCTCCACTCTGTGGTCAAAGCTTCCTCTGCCCTTCTTCTTCAAGCTCTTCACATGTAAAGATTACAGTTAGGTAGATGCACTTGCCTGGCTGTTCCCACATAATGTATTCCTTGCTCAAGGAGCTTCACTACCAGTGGAACGGAGGTGAAGTAGTTGTCTGCCTAGATCTTGTTGTGTTGACCCTTTGGAAATGTGGAGGCAAGCTTCATTACATCACCTGACAATCCAAGTTTAGATTTGACTCGTACTTCATTGTTGCTCCCTTGGTAAACATCAAAGTCAAGCATCATGCTAGAGATTCCAGCTTTCACCCATACTTTAAAGTCCCATGCATATACTTACCTTGCATATACTTCTTGATGCTACTGAACTTCCCGTTGAAGGGTATCATCATCTTGTCCATGGAATGTGCTCTTCTGGTACCACCTGCAGACAGTTTTCTCTGAGTGAATCAAGCTGTGGTCTGAGTTTCCCGAGTTTGTCCCTCTTTTCAGTCTCTGGAATGGTTGAATTGTTTACAAAATGTAATGTTCCATCCTCAGGTACATGCCCAATGCTGCCTGTATTTCTTTTGTATTAGTGTTGACTGATCTTTCGTCATTTTGAAAGCTGTACTCATTCGTATTTGTTGCCAGAGCTTGAACCAAATCTTCTAAAACAAACTTTTGGAAGTATTGCAATGGTGTGTGGAGGTAGGTGACATCATCTGTGAGAGCTTGACCAGAAAAATCAGTGACGTCTGTCATGTGGCATGATGTATTTCTTTGATTGCCCGGGCTCAATATTCACATTAGCCGTACAATCGGTAGGTTCTTGGTTTTCTTGGTACACAGAGACCTCAATATCTGATTCTTCATCACTTGCATAAGTGTCGTCAAAATCTATGTCCACATCACTTTCTCCTTTTTGGATGATGGTAATTACATTGTGCACATTGTACTGAGGATTTGTCCTTTGCTGGTGGCATTCTGAAATGAAAAAGATAAAATTAAAACAAATGTACATTTGTATATACAAATAGCACACATGCCTCATTATGACTGAAGCAGCCTATTCACACATCTCACCGGTCACATTATACCGGATGGCTCACCTATAGTAGACTGTGATTGTAATCCTTACAGGAATGCATTCAGCGTCCAGTTTAAAACAAAATCTAACAGTGATGAACATTTACACCTGTGCCAGAACAAAGCACCAGGAGCATCCCGCACAACTTGGAGGATTGGCCAGGTGTCTCTTACAAAAGAGATCTTGGATCTCAATGGGACAGACCTGGTTAAATAAAGGTTATTGGCCTAATGATCATAAGCACTTTGACTATAAATTGATAAGAACATTTTGTTTATCAGTAGACTAAGAAAGGGCAGATTTGCACAAACAGAATTTCTTTTTTAGAAAGTCCTGCAGAATGTGATAGCAAATTATAATGTTTAGATATGGCAATATATCTTTCAACTTTAGTCTCTAATACAGTATAGAATATGTAATCCGATATAAAGCTAAAGGGTATAATGTTTAAATCATGTATAATTTGTTGTGAACATTTTCATTTAAGTTCCCCTCAAGATGTTCCTCTTAAATACAGGGCAATCAATTATGACTGCCACTCTCATCCAACATTGTAATATTGCTTATAAATTATTGTAAAATTGTAAAATTATTTATAAAACAAGCTCTAAACAAAATGTAGGGCATATTTTCAACATTTACTGTAAATGTCCTTGTTCTAGACACTGTAATAAACACAGAAAAACATATCCCAAGCATTTTACTTACTTGAAGATGAATCCAGTCCAGTAAATCAAAGGGATGTTGCTTGATCAGAAAGTTGTTGGATGTGTCACTTCTTGACTTAAGGGATCCAATTACATGGTGGGAATAAAATGTAGGACCCACAGATCATATTGATGTGGTTGTATAAACAAACAAACAATAAAAAAAAAGGCAAAAGGGGTTTTGGGGAATAACCACAATTTATGTAATTCTGAAACAGTGGGTCTTACAGGGTTAAGTATTTCTTTATAAAAGAAAACCTACAATGTTTTGTGTTTTTGCCTACATAGGAAAACAAACGGCCGTCAAAAGAAGCTGGACCCCAGACGAGTGTGCTGCCGTGGACACACATTTGAGGAGATTTATTGTAATGAATCAAGTTCCTGGTAAAGAAGACTGTCAGCGCTGTATTACTGCAGAACCTCAAGCTCTCAGAAACAGAGACTGGAAAGCAGTTAAATATTATGTTAAAAATCGCATTACAGCCCTGAGAAGAAAAGTCTAGTGTGAAAGCACCTAATGGAACTGAGGTAAAACCAAAACATTAGAGGTAGGATCTGTTGTAACCTTGTTGTTGTTTTAGGGGTTTGCTCAGGTTTTATGGCTGTCCAGTGGCCTACAAATATACACATTTCACAGTTCTTATTTAATTTTATTTTTCATTTGATGGATGTTGGATGGATGTTCGAGAGATGGATATATGTAGGATAGATGATGGATGTTTGATGGGTGTACACTCAAAAAAATAATTTTTTGATGTTCACTTTGTTTAAACCATTCATTTTGATCACATTAAACTGACTTGAAACGGTTACTCTTTGACTTAACTTGATGTTTTCATTTTAATACAACAAGTTCCAATCAAGTAACTCAGCAATTAATTTAATCTGATATCTTAAGTCTATGCCTGACCACAAAATATATATTAAAAAAAATGTCTTAACTTACTCCATGATTTCTAATTTCTTTTAAATCATTTTCTCTGTAAAATTACGTTTGTAGGCTATAGCATAAGGGCTCATTTTATTATGCCGTTTTCTTTTATAACTAAACTAAAAACTAATCAAATAAAAACATAAATATATAAATCTATTTCATATTAAGCATACATTAAGCCTTAACTACTTTTACTAATGGCAAAATATTATCCAGGAGTGTTTCACAAGAAGCAAAAAAAAAAAACCGCGCATTTTCTCTCAGGCAGTCCTTTGCCCAGGCGCCCATCCCCCACTGCGTGCCCCACATCACTCCATGGGTCAATGCCTATATAAGAGAAACTGTTGGGTTTACATAAAAGTTCAGGCTGATGTTGTTCAAACATTGAGTGCAGATTGTACAGACCTCTAGACATTAATCATTTGTTTTAATCATTTCATAAAGTTTATTGACTGACAACTGTGTGGCATAAACTGTCGTTACAATAAAATTGGTCATTTCAGTTTTGTCATAAAACTGTCTTTGAAGCCGTATGTCTTGTAATCTGTAAAGGCAGATGGAAAGTTTCACATATATACATAATTACTCATTACAAAAATAACTATTTTAGTCCAAAATAAGGGAACTGGGAGTAATAATAAAGGCTGGTGTCAGCAGCTGCAGATAGTGACCTTGGGCCCCATTAACATATAAAAACTTGGTATTTATGTGTGTATGTGGGTGGACCCCACAAGTCGGCAATCCTAGAAACAGTCCCCACAAGGGGCCAAATACCTTTTTCGACAAAACTTTAGAAATTTGTCAAATTGAAGTGGTATTAATGATTGAGATTTTTTTTTAGATCTAATGTTGTTTTTTACAGCAGTGTAGGACCACTGGAAAGGGTGGATCCCACAACGCATAAAAAAACTGGTGGGCCCCATGAGGCGGGCTGCGCAAGAATGTGTGTGTGTGTGTGTGTGTGTGTGTGTTACTTTAATGTGATTGGATTTAGAAGTCTTTAAACTGTTAAAATACTTTGTCTTGAGCTGACCAGCCAATTAGGGTAGTGTGTTTATATTTGTTCAAGTTTGACAACCTTATTACCTTTTTGATTCCTTTCTAATATATATTTCTAATTACAAATACGTACAAAGATTAACTTGTTAAAGGGATGCTTATGAGAGAGCATACATTTGAAACTGCAGAGTCTGTGAAGGGTTTTGATTATGTACCCACCAAATACATTGTACTCACCGTACTGTCATTCTTAAAACAAAACAAATAATTCATCATAATTTCCCTGCCTTATACAAATATTAATATGAAAAAGAGAGATTACACACACACACACACACACATATATACATACAGACATATACATATATATATATATATGTATGTATGTATGTATATATGTGTGTGTGTGTGTGTGTGTATGTGTGTAATCTCTCTTTTTTTCATATTAATATTTGTTGTTTTTCAGACCAGCTGCTAAAGAAGAAGAAATGAAACGAGTGAAGAAGAGAGCTAATCTCATATCACCTTCTGTTATAGAGATTCTTGAATCATGCCTAATGAACGTTGACTGACAGATAGGAAAATGTTAGCAACGTGTCCATTTCAGGCATCTAATGTGCTGCCTTTAAGGCATTCATGTAAAAATCTGTTTATTTAATTGTTTTTAGTAAAGCTGCAAGTCAATTGTCCAAGTTGCCCTGGCATACAATATTATGCACAATTTCTAATTTCCTTAAATCTTTGCAACAGAGGTGAAGAGAGTGTATTTGAAATACCCTAGGTTTAAATAAACCACAATCATCAATATACAACATACCCTCTAATACCCACAGGTTGCTTTATTGCTGATAATACCTATATCAGAGACTTTGATTGAGCTCTGCTCGCTGTAAGTGTTTGGGCTCTTCTATTCTCGTGTTCAGAGTAACTCAGAGAGTGCTGTACAGCCACGGCAGACTAGAGGATAGCCGTGGACACTCCTGTCCCGCTTGAGGAGGAGATAGCCAACGCTTTTACAGGTAAACTGACTAGTCAACGCAATTCTAATGCATTTCTATGCAAATAAATATATTCAAACATGGATACAAAAATGTTAATCATTGGTTAATTTGATATAAATTCTTCTTCCCTTTCACAGATCCTGTGATAAAGCAGTCTTCTAATATACCGCGTCTGAACCACTAGCCCTGGTTTGCAGAAAATGAGTCGAACTGAAAGAAGGGATCGTCCACTTTAAGATGGAGATGTGGCATTCAAACTCTGTTTCTTTGCTTTAGTCATTTATAGGCCTAAGTTTGTAAATAATGTATTATTCACTTCTGCACATTGTTTTCCGTAACTTTTATTTACATTTTTTCAGAAAATTGCATTATGATGCTTATTTATTTAGTGATGTAATATTCACAGTGTACTTTTCAGTAATACAGGTATAACTGAAATGTAATACAAAAAAATTATAAATGCAGCTCTGCCATACCATTTCACTGATCTTTGTTGTGTATTTTGTTCAAGAGATTAAATATGTCAAGACAAGTCAAGAAAAGTATATTTATATAGTATTTATATTATATTTCACAATATAAATTGTATCAAAGCAGCTTCACAGTCTCACTCTAATAACATAACAATGTTTGTTTCTTAGTGGAAAAAACATTCACGTTCGGTAGGGCTGATCAATGGTATAAATGCTTGGTTAATTAATTTGAATATCCCCAAATATGCTGCTGTACCTTTTTAATGTACTCTTATGTATTTATTTTGTAATGTACACAACAAGATACTTTATTAAAGTTTTCTTGATTTGAAAGTCTGTGTAAGTCTTAACATATATATTTAATTATTTTTGCACTTAATATACCATTAAAGCTGCAGTCCGTAGCTTTTCCTCTTTGTCGCCATCTCTGTTTGAAATCTGCAATTGCAGTTATTGGTGGAGTGATCAGCTTTACGTGGGTTGTGCCTCGGCTCGGCACAGCGCGGATGAATCCGATGTTTTGAGGGGAATGTGCGGCTGTCAATCGCCGCCGGTGTGGAGACTGGCGTTCGTAATGTGGACAGATGTGATGTAATGTGGACAGATGTGACGTAATGTGGACAGATGTGACGTAATGTGGACAGATGTGACGTAATATGACGTAATGTGGACAGATGGGACGTAATGTGACGTAATGTGGACAGATGGGATGTAATGTGGACAGATGTGGACAGATGTGACGTAATGTGACGTAATGTGACGTAATATGGAAAGATGTGGACAGATGTGACGTAATGTGGACAGATGTGACGTAATGTGACGTAATGTGGACAGATGTGACGTAATGTGACGTAATGTGGACAGATGTGGACAGATGTGACGTAATGTGGACATATGTGACGTAATGTGACTTAATGTGGACAGATGGGACGTAATGTGACGTAATGTGGACAGATGTGACGTAATGTGGACAGATGTGACGTAATGTGGACAGATGTGACGTAATGTGACGTAATGTGGACAGATGTGACGTAATGTGGACAGATGGGCAGTAATGTGGACAGATGGGACGTAATGTGATTTAATGTGGACAGATGGGACGTAATGTGACGTAATGTGGACAGATGTGACGTGATGTGGACAGATGGGCCGTAATGTGGACAGATGGGCCGTAATGTGACGTAATGTGGACATATGGAACGTAATGTGGACAGATGGGACGTAATGTGACGTAATGTGGACAGATGTGACGTAATGTGGACAGATGGGCGGTAATGTGGACAGATGGGCCGTAATGTTACGTAATATGGACAGATGGGACGTAATGTGACGTAATGTGGACAGATGGGCCGTAATCTGACGTAATGTGGACAGATGGGACGTAATGTGACGTAATGTGGACAGATGTGATGTAATATGACGTAATGTGGACAGATGTGATGTAATATGACGTAATGTGGACAGATGTGACGTAATGTGACGTAATGTGGACAGATGTGGACAGATGTGACGTAATGTGGACAGATGTGACGTAATGTGGACAGATGGGACGTAATGTGATGTAATGTGGACAGATGGGACGTAATGTGACGTAATGTGGACAGATGTGGACAGATGTGGACAGATGGGACGTAATGTGATTTAATGTGGACAGATGGGACGTAATGTGACGTAATGTGGACAGATGTGACGTGATGTGGACAGATGGGCCGTAATGTGGACAGATGGGCCGTAATGTGACGTAATGTGGACATATGGAACGTAATGTGACGTAATGTGGACAGATGGGACGTAATGTGACGTAATGTGGACAGATGTGACGTAATGTGGACAGATGGGCCGTAATGTGGACAGATGGGCCGTAATGTTACGTAATATGGACAGATGGGACGTAATGTGACGTAATGTGGACAGATGGGCCGTAATCTGACGTAATGTGGACAGATGTGGACAGATGTGACGTAATGTGGACAGATGTGACGTAATGTGGACAGATGGGACGTAATGTGACGTAATGTGGACAGATGGGACCTAATGTGACGTAATGTGGACAGATGTGGACAGATGTGACGTAATGTGGACAGATGTGACGTAATGTGGACAGATGGGACGTAATGTGGACAGATGGGACGTAATGTGACGTAATGTGGACAGATGTGACGTAATGTGACGTAATGTGGACAGATGTGGACAGATGTGACGCAATGTGGACAGATGTGACGTAATGTGGACAGATGTGACGTAATGTGACGTAATGTGGACAGATGGGACGTAATGTAGACAGATGGGACGTAACGTGACTTAATGTCGACAGATGGGAGGTAATGTGACGTAATGTGGGCAGATGTGGACAGATGTGGACAGATGTGACGTAATGTGGACAAATGTGACGCAATGTGGACAGATGCGACGTAATGTGACGTAATGTGGACAGATGGGACGTAATGTGGACAGATGGGACGTAACGTGACATAATGTGGACAGATGGGACGTAATGTGACGTAATGTGGGCAGATGTGGACAGATGTGGACAGATGTGACGTAATGTGGACAGATGTGACGTAATGTGGACAGATGTGACGTAATCTGGACAGATGGGACGTAATGTGGACAGATGTGACGTATGTGACGTAATGTGGACAGATGTGACGTAATGTGGACAGATGTGACGTAATGTGACGTAATGTGGACAGATGTGACGTAATGTGACGTAATGTGGACAGATGTGACGTAATGTGGACAGATGTGACATAATGTGACGTAATGTGGACAGATGTGACGTAATGTGACGTAATGTGGACAGACGGGACGTAATGTGACGTAATGTGGACAGATGTGACATAATGTGACGTAATGTGGACAGATGTGACGTGATGTGACGTAATGTGGACAGATGTGACGTAATGTGACGTAATGTGGACAGATGTGACGTAATGTGACGTAATGTGGACAGATGTGACGTAATGTGGACAGATGTGACGTAATGTGACGTAATTTGACGTAATGTGACGTAATGTGGACAGATATGGACAGATGTGACGTATTGTGGACAGATGTGACGTAATGTGGACAGATGTGACGTAATGTGGACAGATGGGACGTAATGTGACGTAATGTGGAGAGATGGGACGTAATGTGACGTAATGTGGACAGATGTGGACAGATGTGGACAGATGTGACGTAATGTGGACAGATGTGACGTAATGTGGACAGATGGGACGTAATGTGATGTAATGTGGACAGATGTGGACAGATGTGGACAGATGTGACGTAATGTGGACAGATGTGACGTAATGTGGACAGATGGGACGTAATGTGACGTAATGTGGACAGATGGGACGTAATGTGACGTAATGTGGACAGATGTGGACAGATGTGACGCAATGTGGACAGATGTGACGTAATGTGGACAGATGTGACGTGATGTGACGTAATGTGGACAGATGGGACGTAATGTGACGTAATGTGGGCAGATGGGACGTAATGTGACGTAATGTGGACAGATGTGACGTGATGTGACGTAATGTGGATAGATGGGACGTAATGTGACGTAATGTGGACAGATGTGACGTAATGTGGACAGATGTGGACAGATGTGACGTAATGTGGACAAATGTGATGTAATGTGGACAGATGCGACGTAATCTGGACAGATGGGATGTAATGTGGACAGATGTGACGTAATGTGGACAGATGTGACGTAATGTGACCGAATATGGACAGATGTGACATAATGTGACGTAATGTGGACAGATGTGACGTAATGTGACGTAATGTGGACAGATGTGACGTAATGTGACGTAATGTGGACAGATGTGACGTGATGTGACGTAATGTGGATTGATGGGACGTAATGTGACGTAATGTGGACAGATGTGACGTAATGTGGACAGATGTGACGTAATGTGGACAGATGGGACGTAATGTGACGTAATGTGGACAGATGTGGACAGATGTGACGTAATGTGGACAGATGTGAGGTAATGTGGACAGATGTGACGTAATGTGGACAGATGTGACGTAATGTGGACAGATGGGACATAATGTGACGTAATGTGGACAGATGTGCACAGATGTGACGTAATGTGGACGGATGTGATGTGACGTAATGTGGACAGATGTGACGTAATGTGACCAATGGAATGAAAAACTTTATCACAAGCTTACCGTCTTGAATTGAGCTACGGCAAGCAGAGAGTTTTGAACACTGGCTAGTTGCTCAAAACATTATTTTGGATAATTTTTAACCCAAAAAAGTTACGGACTGCAGCTTTAAATACTATTTAAATGTTCTTGAAGTACATTAAAATTAAGCTTCAAAAATATTATAACTGTACTTTAAGACACATGAAAGTGTATTTATAATGAACTGTAAAGAAATACACTTACATGTACTTGAAGTGGTTCTATTTTAGCACAATTTAATATCTTAAAATATAGTGGAAATAGTTTCAAATTGATCTTAAGCACATCTTGAACTACACTTAATATGCTTGAAGTTGTTTCAAAATATTTTTTTACTGGGTATATTGCTTGTGTTTCGAAGACACTCATGATGAATTTGTAATGTACTTGTAACACGAACAAAGTACACTTTAATATTACTATAAGCATGTAATTAGTCCCTACACAGGCATATACTTAAACTTTACTTAAAGTTGTTCCACTTTAGTACACAAAAGTACACTAAATACACTCAAAGTTATGCTTTACTAACAATTTAATCACTACTAAAATATACTTACCAAAATAGCACACTTCAAGTTAACTAATCATTAACACACTTGAAGTATATTGATAATTAGTATAATTGGCATTTTTTTTCACCAGGGTTTTACAGCGTTGTTTAAATGTCAACACATACGGTTCTTTAGAGTTCATCTATCTCTGCTTCATGAGTAAGTGTGATGCGTTTATAACGAGTTTTTCCTCACCACACCAAGAGCAGATTTACTGTGGTTACATGCGCCACAATCTCCAACAATGGCGACCAGCAGCATCAGCACACCAGTGACAACCAGCACGGTCACACCTGGCAGACAGACAGCATTTTACATTTTTAGACTGGAAAAAAGAGTGTAAATATCATGTAGTTCAACAGATGGCAAGAGAAACAATAGAAGGCGAACCGATATTGAACTGTGCCGTCTTCAGATCGATGTCGAAGAATCCTCTGGTTTCAGCACCGAATCTGAGCCACATTCCCAGAGAGACTAGCCCCAAACCCACCAGCTGAAACACACACATCACTGCATCAATATCATCATCATCATCATCATCATCACTGCATCTCAATCATCATCATCATCATCATCATCGTCATCATCATCATCACTGCATCGTGTAGTGTTAAATGAGAATGATCTCCACCCTGTCTTTTCCAAAGCCGATCAATTTGAACTGTTATCGCCCAATCAGTAAAGCAAGAACAGACCACATTAATCCAACCCAGCACAAGGATGAGCTTCCATGCCTCAGCTCACTGAATGCTGAATGTTGCTGAGAGAGATGGTTTAGCTCCCTGCTAACGATAGCGCCTTTGTAAGGCATGTCTCTCTGGGTCGCGGGTTTGCACCCACTCACATCCTGTTATTTGCAAAAGGTTTTTATAGTTTTGTACAGTCTGTTTTCTATTAGAATGGCAATCGGTAAACGTAAACTTAAGTTGTAGGTAGGCAACCCTTGTTGCTTTAAAGGGATAGTTCACCCAAAAACGAAAACTCTGTCAGTATTTACTCACCCTCATGTTGTTCCAACCCCGTAAGACCTTCGTTCATCTTCGGAATACAAATTAAGATATTTGTGATGAAATCTGAGCGCTGGATCACTCCTCCACACTAGTCCATCTAGTCCATCAGCTTCTTCAGGGAGTGAAACTTGCCGGCCTCGAAAAGTTATTGAAGACATCGTTAAAATAGTCCAGTGACTACAGTGGCTCAATCTTAAGTTTATCAAGCGACGAGAATACTTTTTGTGCGAACAAAAACAAACAAATATAACGACTTCATTTCAACTCTTCATTTCCTTCTCGTGGGCCTCTAGTCAGTTAAACTAGTGTGTTTGCGTAGAGCTACGTCACACGCAGGCTCGCTATTGGCCGACGCTGGTCATGTGTGTGATGCGTGTGACGTACAACAACAGAAGCTTACGCTGTTACACTAGTTTAACTGACTCAGAAGGAAATGAAGAGTTGAAATAAAGTTCTTATTTTTGTTTGTTTTTGTGCACAAAAATTATTCTTGTCACTTGATAAACTTAAGATTGAGCCACTGTAGTCACAGGACTATTTTAACGATGTTTTTAATAACTTTTCGAGGCCGGCAAGTTTCACTCCCTGAAGAAGCCTATGGACTAGTATGGAGGAGTGATCCAGCGCTCAGATTTCATCACAAATATCTTAATTCGTGTTCCGAAGATGAACGAAGGTCTTACGGGGTTGAACAACATGAGGGTGAGTAAATACTGACGGAATTTACATTTTTGGGAGAACTATCCCTTTAAGGTGCATTAAAAGATCATACTTTACCGAAAATTTACGCGCGCACACACAAACAGGAATACATTTGTCAGGCTATAAAAATGTCTCATAATTTGTCAAATAAAATCATACAAAATGCAGAACCACCACAAATATAAACAATTAAAATGCTTCGTTATTGTTTTCAGACACATTTATTATCATTAGCCTACTTTTGCCGGTGCTTTGCGGAGGTTTTATGCATGCGCTTGAGCGCGGAATATAGGCTACAGTGTATATGCACCCAGGATTGAATATAAACGTGCGATTAGTCAAAATTGCTTAAATGAATGACTCTAATCAATAGCCTACATTTAATATTTGACATTATTTAATTAGTAATTATCCAGCTAATAACATTAAATTAGTTGAGTTAGCATAATTAGTTAATGAACTAATAAAATAATAAAATAAAGTTTAAATTAAGATACTTATATTTCTGTATAGCATTGCTTATTCCACCATACAAAGGACCAAAGGACTGTTTATTAGGTGACAATTCGTTATACATGTGAAGATTGTAGACTGTATCTCGAAGATTTTTGTATTGTATTGTATCTTCTGTTATAAAGACGAAGATTGACTTAATTATTGACTTAAAGTTTTCGTCAATTAAACAAAATAAGAACACAATGTTGTAAAAAATAAACAACTTGGGCTATGTTCTGTTATGTGTTTTGACCTACTTTTTGTTTAATTATATCTCTAGGTAATGAAGATATAGCCTATTAACAAAAATAAATCTTCATGGGCCTCATTGATTAATTTTGCCTGGGGCCCCCATCAGTGTTAGATTGGGGGCTGCTACTATTTGCGTGTGACGTGTGTCACCGGATTTACAAATGCACAACTTGCTTGTTGCAAGCACACAGCCTAGTTATGTCGAAATAACGAGATATCATGTTGAAATAATAATATTAATAATAATAATAAATCTTTAAGAATATTTAATTGAATGCTGAATGCCATGCTTGTTCAATTTAATCAAATTAAAACTGAAATTGTGATAATTCAAATAATTGAATATCAAATATTGAGTTGAGCTGAGGCATGGAAGCTCATCCTTGTGCTGGGTTGGATTAATGTGGTCTGTTCTTGTTCTTTACTGATTGGGCGATAACAGTTTAAATAGATTGGCTTTGGAAAAGACAGGGTGGAGATCATTATCATTTAACACTACACGTCTTGTGACGCGTTTTGATACGCGTCATTGGGGACACTGTGCCCAGTAAAAAGCGGGGTTACATGAGCATATAGAGCGTCGTTTTTTTTCGCCGCCTCCGGACCGATGAAAAATAGGCCGTGGTTTACACAATCCCACGGCGCTTTTTACGGCGTTTCGCTTTTTGGTGGCGTAAAAAGCGGCGTCCTGGTTGTTCAAACGGCGCTTTTACACCGCTTTTTTTTAACAAAACGTGGGAGGAAAGTGGCGCATTGTGAGCCTTTTAGCGTTCCATATTTCCGAGGATTATTAGCATCACTGCTGATGGAGCCAGTAGATGTTGGACCGTCTGGGAGAATGTTCTGCTTATCAGGCGCCGACTGCCGCTGAGCTGCGGCTGTCTGATGCTGCTGGGCTGTGTTGATGGTTTCGTTTTGTTTAAAACATTCTCATTGTCTGATGTGCATATCTTTATTCTTCTTATTATTAACTGTAATACCCAATAATGTTGGAGATCCTATAGTTTTTCCTTACAAATGCATAGGACTATTAGGCTACTCTTGAGATCACACAATATGACAAAGCTCCGTTGGTTTTCGGTATTGTGAGCGCTCTTTATTTATTCATAACTCTCTGTATAATGTTCAATAAAGTGACGAGTGTGATGTGTGACCATAACTGTTTATGCAGCTGTATAATCATAAAATATGAGGCAGACATGCGAGTCCCCTTTCTCTTTATAAAGCATATTGATCAGGTAGGCTAATACATAGCCTACATGGTCCCAGAATCTGACGGGTCAAATCCATCAACTCAGCCTGACCCCGGGTGAATGTGGAGCAGGGCTGGTGACGTCATCGTCTATTATTCAGTCGCATATTAAACAACGAAGCAGCACACGAAACAAACGATCGAGACTATTTTGGGTGAATGTGGAGCAGGTCGAGGGTGGTGACGTCATCATCTATCATTTGGTCTAATATTTCAAACACCGGTGCAGCACAAACAAAATATCTTGTGAAAAGGGCATTATACCACCCCTTTAATATCTAAAAAAAAGAAGCAGCACAAACAAAAATGACAGCACAAACGAAGTAAACACGATTGAGCCTATTTTACCGAGGTTTTACGTTGGGGGCGGGGCCAAGTTCAAGCAGTGATTGACAGGGCGGGACGGGCACGTGATCGGCTCAGAATACATTTTCAAATTGCACATTGATTTTTGCTACATTCATTGCGGGACACTTAATGGAAATGCAATCGCAAGTGTCTTAACTGTGAGAGTAAATGCAACTAAGAAAAATAACATTTAAATTACAATTTTGCTACAGGTTTTGCTTGGACATGTTAAACATTTCTAATCATTTATGTAGGCTAATACATTTTAATTTTAATTTTGCAACTTATAAAGCATTCAAATGTGCATTCAATTTACATATTAAAACTAGTGTATGAAATAGCAAATGTAAATTATATAATTTAATTTTCATTTTGCACCATTTCCCATTATTGGGGAAAATTTAAATTTAAATACAGAAATGCATTGCCATTTTACATATTGCATTGTCATTTTGCATATTACATTTCAAATTGAATATTGCTACTCAAGCTTCCATACGCCCGCGGGGCTTTACCTGCAAATGCGCTGAAAGGAGAAGCCTCTCGCTGCAGCCTGCGGTGGACATCCAACCCGGCCCACATCCAAATGTGATGTCAGAAGCCACACTCATATCCATGGATTGCCTACACCAAACACTGATCCCTAAACCTACCCATCAGTGATGGGCCATCACTGTAACCTAACGCCTAAAAAAAACCTTTTAATCTAAACCCACTTAAAACCTAACCTACTTATTGGACATGGGAGTGGCTTCTGACATCAAACTTGGATGTGGGCGGGGTTGGATATCCACCGCAGGATGCAGCGAGCCCTATTTGAATGAAAGCGAAACTAGCACTTATAATCCGTTTATTGCATTTATGGGACGTTTTTATGTTAGGAGACATTTAGACAATTAAATATGAATAAAAACCGAGACATACTCACAGCGAACAGAATGTTAAACAAGATCAGGAAACATTTACACAACTGCGCGCACCCGTCCATCACGTGCCGATTTATTTCACTGCAAGAAAAAGATTATATTTAATGACCGCAAAACGAACACTGCCAATGGATTACGTCTTAATGGACTATCCAAAAAATAATAAAAAACAATTATATGAGTTTTTTTTCTTCTTAAAAAATACATTTTACATTTTGAAAAATACATTCATACACTTTGAATGCCCATAGTTTATGTAATATGCTATATATAAATACACTTGCCTGGTCTATTACTGAATATAAGAGTTGTGATTCGTCTGGTTGAGCGCGGATGCGGATGTGTTCTCTGTTCACTCACTGTCTGGTAAATGCTGAATGCTGATGTGTACAGACACGCACACAGGTAAACGAGCTTCTGGTCTCATGTTTCTGCGTCTGAGCGCGCGCTCATTGGCCCCCGCGCGAGTGAAGTCAGCGGAAGACGAGAGTTTCTGTGCTGCGGAATCGAAACCATAACCAACCGGTTTCTTAAGAACAGAGGGAGTGATTCTGCGGAGACGTGAATGAATCACGACTGCTACTGTAATTTTATATATAACACACAAGCAAACTCTTTCTTGGGAATACCGACATCATTGTCAATTCTGCATCCACACAGGGCTTTCGACATTAAACTGTAATCTGTGGGATTATGTTATTAATAAAATCAGTTACAGTTATTAGGATGACACATGGGCCTGTTACAACGTGCATTTGCAGCATACATGAAAAAGTTATGTTAGGGAAAAAAGCATAAAAATAAACACGAATTCAATCAAAAAAACTTTTGAATCATGTGTTGTGGCAAAACTTCTGTTAAACATCATCACTGCGTAAGAGACACTCAAATTAATAAAAAAGAAAAGTATTTATTCTTGCAAGGCCCAGTCGCCAACACAGCAGTTACCCTGTGAAGTGAGTGACGCACACCAGGAAGACATGAGACAGCCTTTATACTCTTTTCAAGGTTCCTCCTCACAGCAGTTACCCTTTCACCCACTCAGATAAGGTCCCCACTGCTGTTCAGTTCTACTAAAGACACAACCTGGCCCTGAAATAAACTAGCCAAATCTTGACCATTCCTAAGGTCAAGAGGTCCTGTCCCATATATTCCTGAAACGTCACGCACAAGCACGTACACACATATACTTTTACACATTGAATAGGTTCAATCCCTTATGATATCTGTTAGGAATAAATGACTATTAAAATTTCTACAACAATTCCCCACTTTCCCCCCATTCTGATTACCCATAATCACAATAATAAACAAAAAGACAAATTTTAGAAAAAGTTTAGGCTGTTTTGCAAGGATAGTCTCTTAAATATTAGCAAGCAAGTAAAGAATTTAATTAAAGCCGGGCTAAATGAATAGGCACTGCTATTGCACTCTCGACCTAGATCGAACCCTCAGTCACCTCAATTAAATAAGAAATAGTGTACAGATTACTTAGGAAAACAACACCATCAATTCACACTGGTTATTTTAGCAGGTCATCAAAATACAAAGAATAAAGTAGAATAGAATCCTTCATTTCAAACCCTCTCCTTGTACGCCACCTCGTAACACGGATGACCGCTGTTTGTAGCCTTCTTTAAATCTTTGCCCTTAATCTTTCTCAGAAAATAAAAAAGAATAGAAGAAAAACAACCAGAACATACATTTAACACATCTCACTGTAGCTTCCGCTACCTGTCTCGTCGCATTTTGTTAATCCTTGGGATAGACTGTCATTTTTTTTTTACCAATTGAACAGACAGCAGGTTTTCACCTGTCTCTGTTATCGCATTCACCCATGAATAACAAAATTATCATAACACATACAATCCTAACTCCTACCATTAAGCCTTTTCCATTAAATTTATGTCCATCTCCACATTTTATTCACTTCTAATTCAATTTATTAAGCTCTATTGAATGCACTGTTTAACAAATCTAACCAGAGAAGTCTTATAATTTTATCCATTCCTCTAACCAAATTAGTTGTTCAAAATGAACTCTAATATCTCTAGTACGGACACATCAATCAATAGATTTTCTAAATTTACAATCAAATCAATACCTAGTTCGATTCAATCAAACAAAATCAAAATCATCACAAAAACATATTCTTCTGTTAAACTTAAACCGTCAGTTGGCAGTTGGTTGCTCCAGGTGTGTTGATCATCTTGTTCGCCCCACGGACGTTCCGTGTTCGCCGGGGTGACACTTTGCGTGCCGTTGCAATGGTCTTTCCCTCGTAGGCGAGGCAGACAGTTACTAGCACAGTCTTCTTTAAACCTCACTTTCTGCTCTATTGGATGGTTGAGGCCTGTTGGTGTTGTCTAAGGTGAGAGGCTTGGACCCAGGTGTCAGACTCTCCAACCATTTTCTGATCCTTACAAGGTCTTCCCTTTTAATCACGACCGCACCCCCACTGGAATGAACCATACCTTGCCTGCTGTCACCTGTGAATGGAGACCTTAACTATTTTGTTAGTGATGCTTGTCTAGCCGCTCGTCCCTTTTGGTGTGACCTGTGGAATCAACAGCCTGAAACATATTATCACCGGATAATTTCTTGCTCATTTAATAGCACTCGGGGTCCTTTTCCCCTGAAAAACACTCAACCCACTTTGCTCATGTCCACAACACAATATTTATATATTTGGAACAGAATCAGTTCTGTTTGCTACAATCCATTCTGACATTCTGCAAAAGGAAAATCTTAAGTTATGCGCTGCGCAGGTGTGGAACCTTTCTCCTACAATAATAACCCAGGCCAGGATAGTTAGCCAAATTCATCCATAGCCATCATTTTATTGGGCACATTCTGCCCCGTATCAGAAGTCTGCATGATCTGTAGAGAAAAACAAATGTCGAGGTTATTTTCAGATAGTAAAGTACACGTAGTTTCTTTTGTCTGCTGTGCTGCCGCAGCCTTCGCTGCTGCATCTGCCCTGGCGTCTCCTGTTGAAACAGTCCTGCAATTTTGTTATCAGCGTGTGTGGCACACTTACAGACAGCAACTTTTGTTTGGAACGGCCTTTTACCCAATTAAACCCAGTGTCCTCCCAACATATATTGTCCTTTAGTAACCCATATTTTGTCAATCATTACCATCTCCCTTTTGATGCACGACTCAACTCGTGCATCAATTTAAACTAATTTGATTTGCCATCAACATCAACCCAAACGGCGTCCTTCAGCCAAATTTCCTCCAGACATCTTTCTCTGTCTCTGAAACAAAGTATTACGTTCTTCACTTAAAGCCACAATCTCATCTTCTTATCGAAGTATTTGAAGGGCAACGGCCCTGAGTCTCACAGCGAATCCTGCTTTTCAGGCCTGTTGTTTAGTCTCTCAAGTCAGTCATCTACAAACATTTCCAAAGTCATCAATTGTTTCTATCAGGTCAGGTCGTGCTGTACAGACTTGGTCAATGTCAGTCAATCATTTTTCCCCCTTTTCATCACAATACTCCTAAATGTGAGGGGCTCTCTTGCTAATTTCATGTTGACTTAGCCAATATGTCACTGTGTTGCCATCAAATCTATAACATTTTCATTTGGCAGATGGTAATCTACAACTCCACAATTCCAATTTACATCAAATACTTAAACTGATCCAGAATGTAATTCAAATCAACATCATAAAGACAAAAGTAATTAATACCAGACAGAGCTTGATGACCAATCAGTTTAAAGCTCGTCCTATGTTCTGTATCATCTTTTCACCTAACAGAATTAGCAGCTTCCTTTAAAATTTGTCATTTGCCAAAAGCCATCCTAGTGGATAATGACACAATATACACCCCATTCAGACTTAGTATTAGTACCCCAAACTAACACATAGTCACATACAAGACAAAGTGCTGTCACCATCACACACACTCATATTAGACACGCATGTTAACTGCTCCTTTTCAATATATCGTCTCTGAAAAGATTTAAATTTTAAGTACGATTTTAAACTTCACATTTTCCTCTAGGTTTACCTAATTTTACATGGTATCTTGACCAGTTTCAAATCATGTCTGTTCATTATTCATTTGATTTTTAGAAAAGGCAGCTGGGTTGTTTTGGTTCCTTATCATTATTTTTCTTCAGCTTGCTCTAGCAGGCCGATAACAGAAAGAAAGAAAGAAAGAAAGAAAGAAAGACACAGTTACCATCCCTTCCTCCAACACAGGCAGTCTCTCTCACTATTAACAAATAGTATTTTCCACAGCCTTATAAGACTGTAACTTAGACAAAATTTAAATTAATTACAATAACCCTTGACCATTCATCTTTGTTATGCAGACCTTTCTTAAATCTACGAAAGCTGTCTTCATCTTTAGCCACCATGTCTAACGACCTTCAGGAGTTAAAACTATGTTATAAACATATTAGTTCAAAATCAACACTTCTATAGATTTTCTTGCCTATAAGGCAACCAATACATACAAAGTTTTGCTCCTGTCTCCACATCAAATAATGGCAATGCCCTCCTGGTCTCAGCTGGCTCTTGATTCCCATTAGCTCTTTATATATAATTTTCTTCTCCTCAGGGTGTTGTCCCCCTGGTATAGTTGCAGACACTTGTCATAATGAAAAACAAGCCATACAACCAATGCGGTTTCTTCCTGCGAGTGGTATAGAGGAAACTCACATTTTCTGGGTCAGACTGCCGTAACTCCTCACAGCGCATCTCACCTCTCAATGCTCTGCTGATCCCAGTGGCCTCCAGTAATCAGCCCTCAACTCTCATATCTTTCTCACACATAACACCTCCATCCGGAGGTGCCCAGTGTTCGTGACCCCCTGCGTTGGGCTGTCCCCTGGCCAGGAAGATCATCCCGTCATTGAGTAGCCACTCGTACACACTGGTGACCGCTCTTTCCCATCACACACTCAGTTTTCTTCAACAGAACTCAGCTGTTTTCTGGAGCTTAGAAAAGCCACGTTCAAGAGTCACCAGAGCCATTCCGATTGCCTAATAGTGTTCACACAGGGAGACAGGTTAATAACAGCAGTATTTAATCACTTAAATCCATTAACCATCTTAATCATCAACCTAGCTACTTAGATTATATTCAGTGAATTTAGATCACAGCCATACATTCAGTGTACTGTTACTGTACATCTGTAGCCATAGCCTTCGGCCCTGTTTCATGGTGGAAACTTAAAGAAGTTACTGGTCCTCTATCGTTTAAGATCTGCATCATTATTTTAAAGACTTCTTTAAAGTCATTCAGGTTTACATTTAAAACATTCTCAAATACAAATTGCCCACTTAATGGCAATGATTTATTTTAACATCTCTGTGTCTGATTTTCAACCGAAACACTGTGCTTTTACTATAAATAGCTTATTACTTATGACACAGGCTCAAATAACAGCTTTTAGCTGACATGATTGAGAGAGACTCTGAGACTTTCAGGACTGGCACACTGTACTCTCATAAACTTCTAACATCAAACTCTATCTACCATCTTTTAACTCTATCCCAGCTTAAGGCATATTTGCCAGAAATTACACGTGTTTCCAAATAAACATTTTATAGTTGTCTTTTGCCCATATCTCATGGAATTTAGACATTAGAAATTTCCACTCAGATTGAGTCTCTGTCGTACTGGCGGTTTTCAGCCACAGCAGACATCAGATTCAGATAAGCGAGCTGTTTCATTACAGCCAATAACAAACTTATCTTTTGAAAGCAAAACATCAGCTTCTAGTTCTTTCATGGTCAAAACACTAACAGAACACACTTTACATTTAACAACTGTTAATCCAGTAGCCTATTACTTCTACTTATTTGATCTTAAATAAAAATAATTATTCTAGTTCTCAATTACCATAGCTTAATATCTGACTTCAACGTTTTTTCTAGGAGTTTATCACTCTCCAATCGGGATTCACACTAACTTTGACAAGGCTACTCTGCATCTTTTGCAGTTATTATAAATCATCTGTGAGATTTGTCTCTCTATATAACCTGAACCCTTCTTAAAATGTTGAAATAAAACACAATCATCCTTTTAGTTACTTTTATATATTTTGCAACTTTCATCAAACTGTTTCACTGTTTCAAAAAATTACTATTATAGATCTTTTCTCCAAAAGGATTCACTTTAAGACTTCAATCTTTTGACCTTGTTTTTATCTCTTATTCTTTCTCAGACGAAAATGTTAATGTCGTCATTTAAACACTGATCTACTTTCCAACCCACATTAATACCAGAAATTTGTCACTATCTCATTTTCAAACACCTTCTCGTGGGCATTTACAGTTACGTGTTAAATGGTCCTGCTGACCACAATTAAAGCACTCTCTGTCGGCTCCAACTTACTGCACATCACTGAAGCAGTGTGTCCCATTCAGGGCAAACAGAGCTGATAAGCAGTTCTCTGTATTCTTTTACAGTCCACCAGTGGCGGATTCAATCCCAATAGCCGAATCATCATCTTTATCATTATTATTGGCCGCACATCAATTTTCTTAAGCTGCATAAGTTGTTTGCACAAAGTTTTCATTTAACTTTAGTCATACTTGTCCAGGGAAATGATCCCTGACCCAGAATTTCCATTATAAAACAGACATCTTTTGCGTCAATTACTTAATATCAACAAATATCCGACATTATACATTATTGATTTCCAGAATCTTTGGTCAAAGTTGTCTTTACATTTTACTAATTTGGTATTATCAGCAACAACACTGATTACAAGACAATTATATTTAACGTCCGGAAGCCGGGCTGAATAAGCAAACACTGTTTCTGTACTCCCAGCATAGCTGGACCCTCAGTCACTCCTCAGATATTAAATACAGACATCGTCTACAATCATAAATACCAGGCTATATGCATTCGTTTTTTATAAAACTATAATTTCCATAAATTCTGTCAGACATTTTATTTTCATCATATATAGGTTTCCACTATATTTCTTCTCAATCTTTCCCTACATGCCAGTTCCTTCTGTATCCTCTCCTTTCTTTTCTCAAACATGCCAGTTCCTTCATTATCTAACCAGTACATGATTGTTTAACTACAATCCCCACACACACATATCTCACACACCAACCTTCTTGTTTTCCATCACTCTATTTCACACAGAAAGCCTTATTGCTGCTGCTTGCTACTTCAATCCTTAACATATACATTTAAGTTCTATAGACATCTAATGTCATGCATCCATTTACTGGATGAAGAAGTAAAAACCTTATTTATCTCTGCAGTTCGACTTTTATTTTTATTTTTTATCTTCCCCTTTAAGACAACAATCCATTGTTTGTCCACATTGCTTACACACGTTTGAACACAGCCATAACTATTTGTTTCTCACTGCCCTGTTCAACTGATTCCCTCCCTGAGGAAATCATGGTATTTTCTCAGTTTTTCAATGTCTAACATACATTTTCCCTCATAATATTTCCTCATTTGATAGAAAATCAGTGTGTCAAATTTGGCAAGCTTGCTCTGAGATTTTTCCCTACCTGGCTGTTTCTGTTACTCTGTGGATTTCTCAGTTCGACGCTGCGTCTAATAATCTGTTGGACGTCTCCACCAGATCTTATCCCTTAACCCAAGACCAGACAGCACGTACCCAGTGCTTTTCCTGGCGAATCGATTAACTCCCAGTAAACTGCTACTCAATTACACATTGAATAGGTTCAATCCCTTATGATATCTGTTAGGAATAAATGACTATTAAAATTTCTACAACACATGTTTGTGTAAATAAATGATGTCCGTGCTTATGGGGGTGTAGCGTCTGGACCAATCAGACTAACTACATTAAATTTAATGAATAATCCAGAAAATTAACTCTCCCAACAAAGGCCTATGGAACTCCCCCAAAACTAACACCACACAGGAGCCAACAGAACCCAGTGTTTACACTGTCCTGTTACAGGACACCTTGACCCCACAAAGGGATGTGAAGAGGGCGGTTACACTCAGTGTTAGTTCTTATTGCATGTGTGGCATGTTTAGTTTCTATAAACTCCAATCTTCATTCCCCATTTGTTAATTTACATTACATTTTGCTAACTTTGTGACGCTGGGTATTATAAGAATCTTGAAGGTTCTTTCTCTTAAACGCCCAATGAAATTACCGAGTCAAATGCCCTTTTAGAAAACAAAGGGTCATAACAGTTTCCCTCCAAAGGGGACTCTTCTTATTGGCTCAAACACCTCCAGAGGGTGTGACATCTTCACGCTTTAAAAAGCACTCATCACAAGATCAGCTCTCTCTTGCTTCTTGGTCTCTTACTCTCTTGATCCTGATATGAAGATGATGCTGAACTAGAAGTCCCCCAAGCGTGTGCCAGGCTGCGGCCTCCCCAGCCAGCACAGTCATGTGGGCCCCACATGGGTTTGACGTGGGCTATCTAACTGGGACCCAGCCAGTTTTGCTCCCGGTTTCCATGTATGCCCCACATGGGTTTGCCCAGATGAACTGAACACTGCTCAGTGTGCACACTACAGGCTGTTAAATGTAACATATCAGTGTTGGAGTTAATGAGATGATAAAGTGATTGAATAATGATTGAGCATTATTGAAGACACCTAAAGCAGAATCACTGAAGGAGAAAATTGTAACCCACCGTTATGGTGATCATTGTTTGGTAAAATGGTAAATGGACTGCATTTATATAGCGCTTTCACAGACCCATTGGGCCACCAAAGCGCTTTACATATTGCCTCACATTCACCCATTCACTCACTCATTCATACACCGACGGCGGTGTCAGCCATGCAAGGCGCCATCCAGCTCGTCGGGAGCAGCTGGGGTTAGGTGTCTTGCTCATGGACACCTCGACACTTGGTCAGGTGGAACCGAGGATTGAACCACCAACCTTCTGATTTGTAGACAACCCACATGAACCACTGAACCACTGTTTGCTTTAGTTGGGCTCTTGACCCTTATATTATTAACTTTTGTTTTGCTGTTGCTTTTGACTTATAACTGGCAGAAGAACAGAAAAAAAAGAAAAAAAGTGATGTAATGGTGTTGGTTATATTATGACAGTCATCATTTGAAGTTTGTTTAGTGATTTATGTTGTTGGTTACAGCATAACTGAGATTCTGTATAAATATCCAGAATTTCAGTTATAGTATAAAGAAATTCTTGTAAGGACTGGTTCTTTTAGGCACACCCAGACATCAAGATTCAGTCAATGCATCTCAACAATGGTGACGAGCAGAAAATTTAATTAGGAAAATTACATAGACAACTGAGATCATAATTTATTCATATCGCAATGCATGATGGGAGCCATTAATGAGTTGTGATTGGTGGCAGCCACTGCAACATGCATCATTATTGTCACCAGTGTTGAGATTCACAGGCTGATTCTTGATGTCTGTGTTTCTAAATGAATTAATTTGTAAGTGTTTTGATCAGAACAATGTTTATGAAATATTTTGGATTATTAATAATACTGATAGTCATATGCTGTAAAATCACAGAGCTGTTGCTAACAAGTTGAACTAGTTAATATCAAGAAGTCTCATTTATCAGATTCACAGCATTATTGTGCCGAAACATAACCAACACTATCAGATCACACTTTACTTTATTCATTTGACTGTTATAAAGCAATAACAGCAGACAAACAACATCTAAAGTTAATAATAAAAGGGGCAACAGCCCAACTAAAGCAAACACTGATCGCCATAACGGTGGCTTACCATTTTCTCCTTCAGTGATTCTGCTTTAGGTGTCTTCAATAATGCTCAATCATTATTCAATCACTTAATTATCTCATTAACTCCAACACTGATATGTGTTACATTTAACAGCCTGTAGTGTGCACACTGAGCAGTGTTCAGTTCATCTGGGCAAACCCATGTGGGGCTTACATGGAAACCGGGAGCAAAACTGGCTGGGTCCAGTTAGATAGCCCACGTCAAAGTCAAGTCAAGTCAAGTCAAGTGTATTTATATAGCGCTTTTCACAATATATATTGCATCAAAGCAGCTTCACAATATCAATCAAATAACATAACAATGTTTGTTTCGTAGTGAAAAAACATCCACGTTTGGTAGGGCTGATCAATGGTATTAATGCTTGGTTAATTATTTTGAATATCCCCAACTGAACAAGCCAAAGGCAAACCCATGTGGGGCCCACATGACTGTGCTGGCTGGGTCGTCTTTCCATTCAGCAAAGATCCTCTGACTCACACTGGTTCTCTCTCGACAACATCAGCAAAGATCAACTGGAGTCTCAACAAATTGCATCAGGACAGTTTAATTCAAATGGGCGAGACATGCAAGTATTAAACTTAGTCTCATTATTTGATACATTAAGTATCCTTACCCCTTTTTAAGAAGGGCGTGTTAGAACTAAACTGATGGTTTGCTCAGGCTGATGATCTGCTGAATTTCCAACAATGCTATAACTTCGTGCTTTCCTATATTCTGCTTCTGCTCTCTTTCCCTTGGTAAACTGTATGCATGTATGTATGTATATGTTAGAATAGTTTAAATGTTTAGTCTAGTTAATAAAGTCTTGTTCATATCACACGTACAGTTGTCCGTGTCCCACTAAGCAAAATGATGTCCAAAAGACGTCTTTTCAACGTCTTTGTCACAAAAGTTGGATGTTGAAAAGATGTCCACTGAGGAGCCAGAATGAAAGTTTTTATGACGTCTTTTTTTGACGTGTTCTGGACGTCCGATCTGGACGTTCATGGACCCTCTTCTTACAAGGTTAAAAACTAGTTCAAATGTGGCCATTGTGGACATATTTTCAACATCATTTATGGCCTCATTTAGACAATTTATACTGTTTCTGGACCAAATAATCACTCAGGATGCATTCAATTATTTTTATGGAATTTCCTTACATTGTTTAGATGAGGTTTAGATGTTGGTTTCATTTTAAGGCACCATTGTGGTGATCAGTGTTTGCTTTAGTTGGGCTCTTGGTCCCGGTTCTTGTTACTCTAGCTTTTGTTTGGCTGTTGTAACTGTGTGTTTATTTAACACCACTGTTGTGTCAGAGAAAACCAAGAATTTTTACAATTGGCTGTCATCTGCTCCAGGTTGTTGATGACAAAATGAGTATTTAATATTGAGTTTAGACTTTTGGCTTTATATCTGCCATTAATAACCACTAATTTTGTGGAACTTTATTATGTGGATCACTACCATTAATACCACTTATCACCACTTACACTTGATTAAATAATTGTACCCTAGAGTCACACACAGACATCAAGATTTTGTGTATGATTCACAACAATGGTGACAATAAAAAAAGCTTCATGCTGCAATGCATGATGGGTAGTATTCAAAGTACAAAACATCCTTGATTCCCAAGCTGTTTTTGTTTTGGTTGTTACCGTTGTTGTGAATCATATGCAAAATTTTGATGTCTGTATGTGACTACATGATACATTTGCTTAAAATATTGTGCAAACATGCTTTTTTTTATCCACCTCAAATAAGTGATATTTTAATAGTATTGCTCCACATAATACAGTTCCACAAGATAAGTGATTATTAATGCCAGATATAAAGACAAAAGTCTAAACACAACATTAAATGCTCACTTTGTGATTTAGTCATCATCAACATGGAGCTTATGACAGCCGAGCTAACTTTTTCTTGGCTGTCTCTGACACAACAGTGGTGTTATACAAACACACAGTTACAACAGCCAAAGGAAAGTTAAAGTAAGAAGAATTGGGATCAAGAGCCCAACTAAAGCAATACCATTGATCAGCCCTACCAAACGTGGATGATTTTTCACTAAGAAACAAACATTGTTATGTTATTTGATTGATATTGTGAAGCTGCTTTGATGCAATTTATATTGTGAAAAGCGCTATATAAATACACTTGACTTGACTTCACTTAAAGCAAACACTGATCACCACAATGGTGACTTAAAATGAAACAACATCTAAACCTCATCAAAACAATGTAAGGAAATTACATTGATATAAAAATGAGTTTTAATTTAATGCACCCTGAGTGTTTATTTGGTCCAGAAACAGTATAAATTGTCTAAATGAGACCATAAATGATGTTGAAAATATGTCCACAATGGCCACATTTGAACTAGTTTTTAACCTTGTACGAAGAGGGTCCATGAACGTCCAGATCGGACGTCCAGAACACGTCAAAAAAAGACGTCATAAAAACTTTCATTCTGGCTCCTCAGTGGACGTCTTTTCAACATCCAACTTTTGTGACAAAGACGTTGAAAAGACGTCTTTTGGACATCATGTTGTTGGAGTCACTAATCATATCGATTTTGACGGAAATGTACATTTCTAATGATCAATTAATAACCAATATTGAGGGTTCACAGGATGAACTGAGTAATTGGTTGTAATATTAATGTAGCTACATCAAGTTAATCTGATTAACTGATCCAAATATTCATAATCAATTATAACAAGTTATGATTGGCTATTAATATTTCATAGAGCTAATTCGCTACAGGGGTAAATTAGAATAGGGCAGATTAGATGTAATGGCTCACGCCAGAGTGAACACTACTGAAGTGTGCGCGCGCGTGCGTGTGTGTGTGTGTGTGAAGCTCACAGCGGTTCGGTTAGCCTACACCAGGACAGAGAAGAGTCATTCCGGATCAGCGAGATTTTTTCTCCGGATTTTTTTTATTGTATACCTAAAGGAAAATTAGTAGCATTTGATGAGGAAATAGCTGCTCTAAAGTGGACTGATATCCTATCTTCCAAGCATATAGATTATGGTTGTAACACTCTTTATTGCATGTGTTGCACACACAGAAGAGAGAGACTGTTTTCTGCTGGCACATGTGGGCTTTTATTTCTGTCACATTGGCCAAAATCCAACAAACACAATAGAGATGTAGTTGGCCAGTGTGTTAATGACTGTCAGTGTGACTCACCATCACCCCCTAGTGGCAGCCGCCAGTGTACGCAGGGTTAGGTGGCGTCAGCCGACTTCATAAACCATGACTAATAATCATAACTAAAACAATACATACATAACAAGAGGACTTGACTCTGTACGACTACACCCTCCCCCACTAAAAAAGGGTAACACTTTCTATGAAGCCTGCATTTATAATGCATCAGAAGGGCATTCATAATGCATTATTATACATGCATACCGCCTTACAAAGCAAAATCACCAGTGTTAAATTAACACTGCTCATTGTTTATGTGAGTCCACACTCAGAGAGTGTTAAATGAACACTGAAGCAGTGCTAAAGTTAATGAGATAATTAAGTGATTAATTGAGTGATGATTGAGCATTATCGAAGACACCTGATGTTAACAAGCAGAATGACTGAAGGAGAAAATTTTAATTGGTATGTTACCATTATGGAGATCAGTGTTTGCTTTAGTTGGCCTCTTGACCCTTAAGTCTCTATCTTTTGTTCGGCTGCTGTAACTGAGTTATAACAGCCAGATGAACAAAGAGAAAAGATGATTTGATGGTGTTGGTTGTGTTTTAATATTATCATTATTTTACAATAATTTGACCTGAATAGAGCTAAATTTCTGAGATACATTTACTTTATTAATTATAGCAGCACTGTCCTTTCAAATCACAATATTTGCAACTTTTTTTCAATGTAATCCAAATAATTTCTGAAAACTTAATCACATACAAAAACTTTTTTTCGCTTTTTTAAATAGAAATCAAGAACCAGCCTGTAACTCTCAACAATGGTGACAATTATAAAGCATTCTGGGTGCCACCAATCAAATCTCATTCATGGCTCCCATCATGCATTGCTGCATGAATAAATAGTCAAGTGTATTTATATAGCGCTTTTCACAATATAAATTGTATCATGAGCAAATAATGAGCTTATGTTCAGAGGGCAACTGTTTGTCACCATTGTTGAGATTCATACGCTAATTTTTGATGTCTGTATGTGCCTAGCGGAAAAACCTTTTGAGATGTTTTTTTTTTTTGTAAAGGTTTGATCATTTGGATTTAATTGAAAAGGCTAAAAAATGCATACTCTACAATGACAGTGCTGCTATAATCCATAAGGTAAATTTAACTCTGGATTTGTGCTTTCAATGAGTTCAGTGATCAAGTCAATTATTGATTGTTAAAACACAATTTGTGGCATCTCCACATAAGTTTTAGAGTTCAATGTTTTTTTTTTTTTCTTTTCTTTCATGTATAATATTGTAATTATTAGCATGAAAGGAGAATCTAGAAGCCCCCCCCCCTTGTCCTCCACTCTCGCACATTTTATCCCCTTTTCAACTCAGTGCGTCATCCTCTGACAAAAACATTCCCCAGTCAGCTGACGTGGTTTTGATCAGGTAATTCGAATCAGCTGATAACTGACAGTCAGCTGATCTAGCCCGCGACAACATAAACACAGTCACGGCATGTGGTACAAATGACAGATACACTGGATCCCTACAGAGTTCATGGTAATGGAGGTACATCTACATGCCGTGACTGTGTTTATGTTGTCGCGGGCTAGATCAGCTGACTGTCAGTTATCAGCTGATTGGAATTACCTGATCAAAACCACGTCAGCTGACTGGGGAATGTTTTTGTCAGAGGATGACGCACTGAGTTGAAAAGGGGATAAAATGTGCGAGAGTGGAGGACAAGGGGGGGGCTTCTAGATTCTCCTTTCATGCTAATAATTACAATATTATACATGAAAGAAAAGAAAAAAAAAAAAACATTGAACTCTAAAACTTATGTGGAGATGCCACATAGATACATATGGTGGCCCGTACGGGGAATTGAGTTACGTTGATTTTGTTTTTTGCCAAAAAAAAAACAAAAAACTGACAATTGTATTCATTGATACTGAAATATTATGGCAGGAAGAGATAGTGAAAGGGGGGCTTCAATTGTACAGGGAGACTACGTGAGACCTGGGACTAAGCTCGTATTTCAAAACCCTATCCACCAACGACCTGGGCTTGATTGCAGAATATCCACATCTTTCGCTGGTAACGAACTCCCAAAACCGGTGAGGATGATCGGTTTCATGGGCTCTAACATTTGAGCAGTTTTGTTCATTCATTGAAACTGATGGAGTTTTTTTTTTTTTTTTCTTCGTTGTGGATTACTTTTTGGATATTTGCTGTTGGATTAACAAGACTGTTAACAAGATATTTTCGTTTGTGCTTTATGGTTCGTCACGGTGTTTTGAAAGACTTGCTTTGGAGAAATCGTTCCGTGCTGACGAACGCGCGTGGCTTGTGCACATAGACATTCAACCGGTCATACGGCTTGTGGGATATTATGTGAATAAGACTGTCATTTGTTGTACGTGAAATCGTTTGTCTGGGAAATATATGTCACATTTGATCTATTGCAGTGTCTTTCTGAAAATATATAAGAAGCAATTTCATTAATGTGAAACTCAATTTATGAATCCCGTGATTTCTTGTTAATAATCTAAAAGAAAAAAAAAAACAACAGCTACATATCAGATTGTTACAAATTAACACTATCATAATATCTTTTCTGTTTGTTCATCAAGCTATAATTCTGATATAGCAGCCAAACAATGAACTAAAGTTAATGATGTAAGGGTCAAGAGCCCAACTAAAGCAAACACTGATCTCCATAATGGTAACATACCAATTACGATTTTCTCCATCAGTGATTCTGCTTGTTAACATCAGGTATCTTCAATAATGCTCAATTATCACTCAATTAATTACTTAATTATCTCATTAACTTTAGCACTGCTTCAGTGTTCATTGAACACCCTCTGAGTGTGGACTCATATAAACACTGAGCAGTGTTAATTTAACACTGGTGATTTTGCTGTGTATAAACAACCTTATACTGTGCTGTATCATCTCATGAATAATCCTAACAACAGTAATAACGCTTTCTTATTGGATTTGATAAAGCCTTGTAATTTGACAGTTGTAGTGAATAAAACATGATTTGCATTGTGAATGTACTGTTCATGTGTGCTTTTGCGCACAGCTTTAATTTAGCGTAAGGGAAATGTCTTATAACCACTTGTGATACCTCTGGCTGTTTAAAAGAAGACTACACTTTTGTTACTTTATACTTAAAGCAGACAAAGACTGTTTATAAATATTATGATGACCACATCACTTTGCTTTAAGCAGTAAAAGACTCAAGAATAAAATGATACTGTGCAGATCAATGTAAACAATGTCAAGATATGAGACTTGAGAATCTAAAAGATTTTGAAACTATGGGATATATAATCCATTATAACTTACGTGGATGAAATTATGTTCATTGTGCGTAATAAATCATCATACTCTTAAAGTCCCCCTGTGGTGAAAATCCAGCATGTGTGTCTTAAAGCGTATTAAAAACACCACATAGACACATAAACAACATTAAAAGTGTAAGTTCATAAGTCGACAGCATTGCTGAGTATTTTCTGCTTAAAACTGCAGTGAACCAAAGACAGTCTCAAAAACACGCTTTGAAATCACTGGTGTTTCTGACGTCACAAACGACCTTGTAACCAATCAGATCAACGTGTGCTCGTCAACCAGTGGATCTCTGAGTGAGTGGAGGCGGGGCTAATTTGCATATTCAAAGAACCACGCATACTAAATGAGGCAACAGTTTGGTGATCAAAGATGAGTTTAAAGGGATGACTGACTACAGGGAGACTTTAATAGTTAGACCCACAAATAGGTAATTATTATTACTGTTGTTACGATTATTCATGAGATGATACAACCCATTATAAGTTTGTTTATAAAGCATTATGAGCTTATTATAACGCATTAAGAATGCCCTTGTGATGCATTATAAATACAGGCTTCATAGAAAGTGTTACCAGGAAATGTTCCTTGCCATTTTCCCAGCACTTCAGAGCAGTTGTTTCCAGGCTGGCCAGTCAATGCTGCGAGACAGAAGAAAGGGTTTGTGTGCCTGAAACCAGTCTGTCGTCCCCTGCTGGTTTTCTCAGAAAAGCGTGTCAGTTTTGAAAGAAGGACCAAGTGTGCAGAACATTTTAATGATCAGGGCCTCATTTATAACCGTTGCGTCACACAGAACTGGCCCTGAGAGGCGTACGCCACTTCACACGCATAAGTTGTGATTTATAAAAACAATCTTGACGGGACAATGTGCAGATCTGCACGCTAACTCTGAGCCGTGCGCACGAGCGCCTGCAGACGGAGCCGTCTGGCGACACCGATGGGGAGGTGCAGCTAAATGCCTTTTTGGTCACTTTTAGACAGAAAACCTAAAGAAATTGATTAAACATACACAAATACAAATATAATTTCACTCGCCAAGCCTATCACATGAAGCAAATATCCATCCCTTGTTAATGTCCGCGCCAGTACTAAAATACTTGTAGTGGATACAATGCTTCTGAACACTTCTCCTCTGGCATGCTGTGTTCTAATGTTTAACAGAGATGATTGCTTCTCGTGATAATAGCAGATTGTCTGAGAAAATATAGTTTTGTGCAAATAATGCACAACAAGGTCTATCTGTTCCCATTAAAAATATAAATCAATTAAAAATACTATTTGGCCAGTGGAAAAGATTGAGAAAAACTTTCTCTCAAATGTATTTTACACTATTTTATTTATTTTTTCAAAAATAAGGCGAGGATAGGCTACTAAATTATTTTTATTAATGTAATGTGACGTACATCCGTATTTCATATTTTCCTAATGTCTTGTACCGTTAAACATGTTATCGCGTAGGTGAATAATCATATGCAAATGATATGCAGATGAGGATATAGTAAAATGAGGCGTTGTGAGCTCAGATATGGGTATAGCGGGGAGGAGACGCACAATCTTCCTCTGACTGGGTTATAAAGGGGATTCTGCAAGGTTCTGGACACTTTTGGCTTTCGCCGCACGCACACTTTTAGTAAGGATCCTACGCACAGTATAAATGAGACCCCAGAAGAGCAGATGTAAACTATAAAAACCCTTTTGTGGAGTTGAAAGATGAGCGGTCCTGCACTGGGACCAGATGCACATGAAGTTCTCAGGACACATTAGAAGAATCCAGTGTTTTCTGTAGAACATCTGTGCATCTTCTGCTCTGTAGAGCTGTTTCCAGCGTAGTTCTGAGATCCTTCTTCCCACATGAGCAAATCGAGGGGCTGCAGACGGCCGGTGCTTGAAGAGCCGGGGGTGGAAACCTTTGCACAGGCGTGAACTCAGTATTTTTGCTTTGTTTGAAATATCATGTAGCTTCTGAAGGACAGTAGTAAATAACAACGTGGCCTTTAATCTCGTATATCTGTACAGTTCTGCAAGGCTTCATTAACTCAGGAGACAGAGAGAGTGTGTGGAGTCGTCAAGCTCTCTGTGCGTAGTAGTCGTCGTACGGCTCGCTGATGTTGGTGGTCGTGGGACGCGGGATGCTGTAGTCTTTCTCAGCACGGATCTCCTGAAACATAAAACACACTGCAGATTGTACCATGTGACGTGACGTAATCACCCACCCAGTGCTGCAGGATTGTGATTGGACGATGAGAACTCACACTCATGAAGATTCTAGATGACGCCACGACTTGACCTGCAACAGAAACATGTGACCTTTAACCTTTAGCAGCAACCAAATTTGCTTTGATGGAGATGCTTCACAATGCATTCTGGGATGGTGTTATTCAGGACAGAGGCTGTAAGGTCATGTATTTGATGATTAGCCTTAGCTAAATCCTCAAAACGACTAATTTCTTGAGAAGCATCACTGTTTGAGATGTTAAGCCTTGGTTTTAATGCGGTGAGAATCTGCTGATTGAAAAGATTGGACAACAGAGCACTTTTAAATATAATGTTTTATAATGTTTGACAAATGTTTCAATGGAACTTTTAGAAATAACGCTGTTCATAACTTAGCGTTAGCAGAGCGTTCTGCGAGTGGATTGTGTGTCAGCTGGGACAGCGATCGATAACATGAATCGCTCACTTGTTTCTAATGTTCCGAATGCAGATGTTGCCACGTATAAGAATGGCGTTAACTCTTAGTGGAGGGGGTGTTACGCAATTCTGAATTCTGTTATTGTTATTTCTGTGTGTTTTTCTTCTTTTTATTTGTTATTGCTGTTTGCTCTAAGCAGGATCTACCAAATCTAAACGGGGCTCGTCCGCTGCTTTTAAGTCATTTTTGTCCGTTGGGCCGTATTTTCTGTTCGCTCGTTTGATTATTATTTTCTTTTTCTCTGAAAAAAAAAGAAGTATTTAGGATATCTTTCTGGTGAGTAAACTAATGCTGAATGCTAAAATGCAGTTATTGTTGGTTCTGATTGGCAGTTTTTACTTGTGTAAAGGAGTTGGAAATAGTTCTACAATGGAGTTTAGCATTGAAGCCTTTAGACTTTATGTGCCTCGATGTCAGTGGAAGAGAATCTTGACTATGATGTCAGTGGAAGAGAGTATTTGCCTCAATGTCAGTGGAAGAGAGTATTTGCCTCAATGTCAGTGGAAGAGAGTATTTGCCTCGATGTCAGTGCAAGAGAGTATGTGCCTCGATGTCAGTGGAAGAGAGTCTAGACTACGATGTCAGTGGAAGAGAGCATTTGCCTCAATGTCAGTGGAAGAGAGTATGTGCCTCGATGTCAGTGGAAGAGAGTCTAGACTACGATGTCAGTGGAAGAGAGTCTAGACTACGATGTCAGTGGAAGAGAGTCTAGACTACGATGTCAGTGGAAGAGAGTATGTGCCTCGATGTCAGTGGAAGAGAGTATGTGCCTCGATGTCAGTGGAAGAGAGTATGTGCCTCGATCTCAGTGGAAGAGAGTCTTGACTACGATGTCAGTGGAAGAGAGTATGTGCCTCGATGTCAGTGGAAGAGAGTCTAGACTACGATGTCAAGTCAAGTCAAGTGTATTTATATAGCGCTTTTCACAATATAAATTGCATCAAAGCAGCTTCACAGTATCAATCAAATAACATAACGATGTTTGTTTCTTGGTGGAAAAAACATCCACGTTTGGTAGGGCTGATCAATGGTATTAATGCTTGGTTTTGTTTGTTATTTTGGGCCTTGGGTCTTTCTGAAGATTATTACACTTACTGGTTTCTGTTACACTGAAAATACTCAATTTTATATGTTTATTTTCCTTATCTTAATAAAACGTTCATTGTTTTTCTTGAATTTTGTACTCTTTTCTATCTTTTTGGTCTGACGACTTGGCGTGGGAGTCATGTCTAATTTTTTTGCTATGATTTAACCTAGACGAATCGCAATAGGATGTTTTACGCTAAATACACTCGTGATGTTATGCAAAATGTTATGCAGAATACACTCGTGATGGTACGTAGAATACACTCGTGATGTTACGTAGAATACACTCGTGATGTTACGTAGAATACACTCGTGATGTTACGTAGAATACACTCTTGATGTTAGGCAGAATACACTTGTGATGTTACGTAGAATACACTCGTGATGTTACGCAGAATACACTCGTGATGTTACGCAGAATACACTCGTCATGTTACGTATCCAGCAAGCAATTTCGCGTATAAAAAACATATAATAGCTGTACAAAGACAGCCAAGACGTCTAGGCTAAAACAAGAAAAAATTTGGATTGTCAGTGAAAATTTAATAGACGTCTAAACCATGGCCCAAGAATAGACTAGCCATCAATTAGATAACAAGGAAATTAAATGAGTGAGGAAATGAAATCAAACACCTTGTAATCACTGTTTACTTTGCTTACATGATGAAATATCTTACATCCTGCAAGTTATTTGGGCAAAAAACAACATGTATCCAAATTCAAGGTGATTTTGTCTAGAAGTAGGTTACTTATAACCGGACTATATCGGGTCAATAGTTAACCTAGACGGTGAAATGACGGCTATTGCTGGGTGGGTAGAATACACTTGATGTTATGCTGAATACACTCATGATGTTACATAGAATACACTTTTGATGTTATGCTGAATACACTCATGATGTTACATAGAATACACTTTTGATGTTATGCTGAATACACTCATGATGTTACATAGAATACACTTGTGATGTTATGCTGAATACACTCATGATGTTACATAAAATACACTTGTGATGTTACGTAGAATACACTTGTGATGTTATGCAGAATTTTACTCAGAATACACTTGTGATGTTACATAGAATATACTTGTGATCTTACGTAGAATACACTGGTGATGTTACGCAGAATACACTCGTGATGTGATGTTACGTAGAATACACTTGTGATGTTATACACTTGGCTCTGTCGTCGGGAGTGAGTTAACTATTTTAGAGAAGATAACACAGGATAAAATGATTGGGAAACTCTCTCGTATGATTAATCATGACTGTCATCCCTTATATGAAATATCTAGTGCTATTGTGAGTACTTACAGCTCAAGATTAATTCATCCACGCTGCTACAAAGAGCATTTTAGAAAGTCTTTTTTCCCAACTGCAATCAGATTTTATAATCAATGTTTTACAAGATGATAGATACATATATATTTTTCTTTTATCCCGGTGTATATAATCATAATGCTTTACAGATTTGATATGTGAGAACAAGACTTGTTGCTGTGGTATATATTGTTTGTTGTGATTGTTGTTTATTTATTTATTGTATTTTGTGCTGCTGTGACATATCAATTTCCCCCTTGGGATTAATAAAGTAAACCAAATCAAATCAAATGTTATGCAGAATGTTACGCAGAATACACTTGTGATGTTACGTAGAATACACTCGTGATGTTATGCAGAATGTTACACAGAATACACTCGTGATGTTATGCAGAATGTTACGCAGAATACACTTGTGATGTTACGCAGAATACACTCGTGATGTTACGCAGAATGTTACGCAGAAACACTCGTGATGTTGTGCAGAATGTTACGCAGAATACACTCGTGATGTTATGCAGAATACACTCGTAATGTTATGCAGAATGTTACGCAGAATACACTCGTGATGTTACGCAGAATACACTTGTGATGTTATGCAGAATGTTACGCAGAATACACTTGTGATGTTAAGCAGAATACACTCATGATGTTATGCAGCATGTTACCTAAAATACATTTGTGATGTTAAGCAGAATACACTTGTGATGTTACGCAGAATACACTCGTGATGTTATGCAGCATGTTACCTAGAATACACTCTTGATGTTATGCAGAATGTTACGCAGAATACACTTGTGATGTTATGCAGAATGTTACGCAGAATACACTTGTGATGTTATGCAGAATGTTACGAAGAATACACTCGTGATGTTACGCAGAATACACTCGTGATGTTATGCAGAATGTTATGTAGAATACACTCGTGATGTTATGCAGAATGTTACATAGAATACACTCGTGATGTTACGCAGAATACACTCGTGATGTTATGCAGAATTTTACGCAGAATATACTTGGGATGTTACGTAGAAAGACTCTTAGTTAAGAGACCATCTGTGGAAACAAGCTGGAATCTCTAATGCTAAAGAAAACTCGTCTTGTTTGTAGGATTTAGACACAAAAGGCTAATAAACATGTGATACAAAGCATTCATTTTGTGTTTGCACACACATTTTTTATATTTTTAAGCTTTTTACTACTGCTGAAATAAAATGTAAAGTTTTCGAACATGTGTTTTCTCTCCCCCGTACCTCTGCTCCCGTCCGCATCCGTCTGGAAGCCGCTGTTGTCTGAGCCTGCCCTTGGCTCCGCTGAAGCTGGTGTTCTGGGGCTTGTCCAGCCGGTGAAGTCCAGAGGCGAGTCTTTTGTGCGGGCGTCACTCCTGCACATGAAGCAGACCTGAGTGAAGCCATGTCCCAGAAGTAGCACCCAGCCGTTAGCGGTCAGTGCCACGCTGATCACGGGGTCGTCCCAGCCGGGGCTGCGGCCCATGGCCCGGTTCCCGTAGATGAGCAGTGTGACCCAGATGATCCAGACGGAGACACTCAGCATCAGCGTGAGGACCAGCAGCCCGGCCTGCAGCTTGTTCCACCAGCGGGTCTGTCCACTGTACCTGTAGCTGTAGGTGACGCACGCGCGCCGGAGGTAGCTCAGCGCTAACACCAGCGCCGCGGCTAGCAGGAGCATCACGTAAATCTGCAACATGGCGAACTCCGGCGATGAGAACTGGCACGTCCTCTTGTCCTGCACCAGCACCACCAGCAGCCACTCCGCCGCTACGATCACCTGCACCAGCGCTAGCGCCGCGGTCACGCACACCTCCCTCCACCCGCGCGCTAGTGCCGCCCCCAGCAGGGCCAGACCGCGCGCTAGCAGAGCGCCGAACACCGCGCTGAACACCACGCTGAAGGCAAACACGCGCGCCGGGCAGGTCTGCGGGGAGAGCGAGATCATGAAGCAGTAGGGGAGAGCGAAGACGCCGGCTGTGGCTAGCAGGAACAGTAGCAGCGCCGCTAGGGCACCGGACCGACGGCGGGACCACAGCAGTAGAACCAGCATCAGCACCACACAGCTCACCAGGCCCAGACCGGACATGGCCTGAACCACCACACCCCACGCGTCACACAGAGCCCAGTACGCCTGAGCCAGAGCCGGGCTGCAGCCCGCCGGCCTGGAGCCGTTCCCCCGCTGGAGATCCATGGACACGCTTCGACAGCGGCTTCTGATTGGATGATGGATCTGACACAAGTGCTGAACTGGATCCGTTGAGAATGGTGGTGATGATGATGGTGATGATGATGATGATGATGATGATGATGATGATGATGATGATGATGACGTGATTTTCTCTTTTCTCTCTTATGCTCACAGTGATCTACAGGAAAGACAGAATCTCTCAACTTACTTCCAGTTGTAAGTTACTTATTTACCCATCCACCTGCCCATCCATCCCCCCATTTATCTACCCATTTATCCACCCATCCATCCATCCATCCATCCATCCATCCATCCATCCATCCATCCATCTATCCATCCATCTGTACACATTATCTTCTCTTTATCAGTGTCAGTGTTTCTGAAGTCCCTGAAACGCCTCCATTGTGGTCTTGAGTTTTCTTCTGTCACAATATTCCTCATTTAAATGATCATATGCAGAATAAAGGGACGGGCCTGGTTGAGCTAGTTAGTAGTGTGTTGAAACTGGCGGTTATGTTAAGGGACTGGCAGTGTTGGAGATGTTAACTACAAGTAGCGACGCTACTAACTTAACTACATGTTTTAGTATCTTGACAGTAGCTCATTTGCTTTTAAAATAGTGTCGCTTTTCCAGTAGCGAACTCTTTCCAGCACGTAGCGGTGTAGTGCGACCAATACATTCTGTCTTTTGCAATGCATTGAAGCAAACTAAAAGTGTGCATTGCCCATCTATTGTTGTGTCACACATCTTTCAGCTTTACAGTTCCCTGAGAATCAGATTTGATTACAACGATGATCCGCCATAGTTTGATCTGTCCCGCTACAGTTTAGTAATGAAACTAAAAGATCACTAGTCAAGTCACCTTCATTTATTTATTCAAGGTTTGCGTTCTCGAGCCACCAAACACTGTTGTGCGGATGAGCGTCCGGAGCTTATTTGTGTCGTGTTAGCAGGTGTGTGTGTGTGTGTGTGTGTGTGTGTGTGTGTGTGTGTGTGTGTGTGTGTGTGTGTGTGTGTGTGTGTGTGTGTGTGTGTGTGTGTGTGTGTGTGTGTGTGTGTGTGTGTGTGTGTGTGTGTGTGTGTGTGTGTGTGTGTGTGTGTGTGTGTGTGTGTGTGTGTGTGTGTGTCTGTGAGACGGAGGGATTTCTGCCACTGTTTCAACTCCCACACTTTATTAAGCTCTTCACGAGCTGGTCAAAACACCATCATGTGTTGATACACACAACACAGCAGGTGCATTTATCCCAGAACACAGCATTGTTTTAGATGTTCGGTAAGTTCAGTCTAAAATACGTTTTGTTTTCTTTAGGTTTGACCTTAAAAATTACTGTGTGAACACTAAGAGAACCACGACTAAATGCATTATTTATTTAATTATTTTAGTCTGGAACAGCCTTAAACACTTAAGAACTCATTCTCATTAAACCTTTCTGATGATTATTATTATTATTATTAGTGCTGGTGATGTAAGTGTTGAAGCTGTGACAGATTCACAGAGAGTTTGAAGAACAGTGTTTATTTGAAATACAAATCTCTGTGACATTATGTCTTTTCTGTCACTTTTGATCAATTTATTGCGTCTTTGCGCAATAAAAGTATTAATTATTAAATAAATATTCAAAACAAACATTTGAACAGTGGTGAATATTTAAAAGTATATTTTTCATTATATTTCAGTTCATTCTCATCGATTGCTCCTGTCTGCCTCTGCCTGCTGTGAGTTTGTTTGCTTTGAGGCTGTAAGCTCCGTCTTAGCCTCGTATTAGCTTCGTATTTCTATCTGTTTTGAACCATCATTTACCATAATTTCTATTTGTTTTTACTACTAAATACAGCTTACCCAACATCTCAGATTAACCTTACATCACTAGCTTCCGTTATTGTTAACCCTAATACTAGTAACTCGCTAGCCTGTTAACGCGCCACCCGTGTGATCAGTTATTTATTTTTCTCTCGTGCCTTTGAGTTCATAAAATGAGTGAGTAAGAATCAGTCAACAAACACGGTGAGTAATGTCTTGTTCTGTCTAACCCTAATGTCTAACCCTAACTAACCCAGAACTAATGTCTAACCCAGAACTAACTTGTTCTGTCTAATGTCTAACCCTAACCTAACCCTAAACCTAACCCTAACCCTAACCCAATAAGAATTCTGTTGATTGTGCCTGTTGACTGTTGATTCTGTTGATTGTTAATTGGTGATTCGATCACACGGAACGTGAAAATAAAGCCACCATCCACCATAGCCACATGTTTGCCGGGAGCCAGAGCGCCTGACATCAAAGCAAATTTAAAAGTGCTGGCTAATGGAATTAGCTTTCATTGTTATGCCGATGATACTCAGCTGTATATTTCTTCAAAACCTAACGAAACTTACCAATTCACAAAATTAACGGAATGCATAGCTGATTTAAAAAATTGGATGACTAGTTATTTCCTACTACTAAACTCTGAAAAAACAGAGATTCTAATTATTGGACAAAAAACTTCCACACGTAATAACCTAGTATACTGTCTAACACTTGATGGCTGCTCTGTTAAGTTTTCGTCGTCGGTTAGGAACCTGGGTGTGCTCTTTCATAGCAATCTTTCATTTGAAAGTCATGTGTCTAGTATCTGTAAAACCGCATTTTTCCATCTTAAAAATATATCTAAATTACGACATATGCTCTCATTAACAAATGCGGAACAATTAGTTCATGCTTTCATGACATCTAGACTAGATTATTGTAATGCTCTACTGGGTGGTTGCCCTGCACGCTTAATAAATAAACTACAGCTGGTCCAAAACGCTGCAGCTCGAGTTCTTACTAGAACCAGGAAATATGACCATATTAGCCCGGTTCTGTCAACACTGCATTGGCTGCCTATTAAACATTGTATACATTTTAAAATATTGTTGTTTACTTACAAAGCACTAAATGGTTTAGCTCTGCAGTACTTGAGCGAGCTCTTAACGCATTATAGTCCTTCACGTCTATTGCGATCTCAAAATTCGGGCCAGTTGATAATACCTAGAATATCAAAATCGACTGCGGGCGGTAGATCCTTTTCCTATTTAGCACCAAAACTTTGGAACAGTCTTCCTACCATTGTCCGGGAAGCAGACACACTCTGTCAGTTCAAAGCAAGACTAAAAACACATCTCTTTGACCTAGCATACACATAATATATTATAGACTTCTATAATTCAATGTTAGGCTGCATAGATTAGGTCAGCCGGAACTGGGAACACTTCCCTTAAATCCTGATGTACTCGTTACATCATCATAAGAGGAATGGCATCTACGCTAATTTTAGTGTATTTGTTTATCCCGAGGTTTTCCCGCAGCCTACCGGATCCAGGCCGTATCCATATCTGACTAGGAGCTTTGCCTGGACCCGATGACAACGCAGGGCTGAAGTGCCAACTAGCCTCTCCCTATGGAGGATCCCTTTCCCACTCTACAGATAAAACGTTGTGATTCCGGTTCGCGTACCCACCCCGAAGTGATAAAATAAAACAAAATTCTGTATCAAATTACAGTTACTGTAAATCCGGCCTCTAGTTCATAAACGCCAGAGGAGAACTGGCCCCTGACTGAGCCTGGGTTCTCCCAAGGTTTTTTTTTTTCTCCATTAGGTCACCTGATGGAGTTTTAGGACACCAGTAGGTCACTTGATGGAGTTTTTCGGTTCCTTGCCACTGTTGCCTTTGGCTTGCTCAGTTGGGGATATTCAAATTAATTAACCAAGCATTAATACCATTGATCAGCCCTACCAAACGTGGATGTTTTTTCACTAAGAAACAAACATTGTTATGTTATTTGATTGATATTGTGAAGCTGCTTTGATGCAATTTATATTGTGAAAAGCGCTATATAAATACACTTGACTTGACTTGACTTAATGCTAATCGTAAATTCTCTAAGATCATTATTCATGTCGGCACCAATGATGTTCGACTCCGCCAGTCGGAGATCACCAAAATTAATATCAAAGAGGTGTGTGAACTCGCAAGTACGATGTCAGGCATTGTAATTTGCTCTGGCCCCCTTCCTGTTCGCAGGAGTGATGAGATAGTTAGCAGATTATGTTCACTCAATCGCTGGGATGGTGCTGCTCTTCTCTCTAGTAATTTGGCTCATAGTCTTAGAGCTAAAACATGACAAATCTGGGGCTCAGGTCAGGAAGCAGACAGACTGGCTAAACCGACCGTCTGCTAGTGGCCTCACGTCACCAGGGTCAAGGCAAGGCAAGGCATGGCAAGTTTATTTATATAGCACATTTCATACACAATGGTAATTCAAACTGCTTTACATAGAAGAAATTAAAACAATCAAAAGAAATTAGAATAATTAAAACAGTTTAGAATAAAAGATAAAATACAGAAATAATCAAATGAAATCAGAATAATTAAAACATTAAATAAAATACAGTACAAACAGTCGGACGAGCAGTGGCACAGTGCTCATTCAGTAAATGCATAGGTAAACAGATGTGTTTTGAGTCTGGATTTGAATGTGACTACTGTAGGAGCACATCTGATCTCTTCTGGAAGCTGGTTCCAGCTACGGCTGGCATAGTAGCTAAAAAGCACACTCCCCTTGCTTAGAGTTAACCCTTGGTATTTCTAGCTGATGTGATCCTAGTGATCTGAGTGATCTGTCGGGTTTATATTCAGTGAGCATGTCTGCAATGTATTGAGGTCCTAGGCCATTGAATGATTTATATACCAGTAATAATACTTTAAAATCAATCCTAAATGTAACTGGCAGACAGTGTAAAGACCTGAGGACTGGTGTGATGTGTTCATATTTTCTGGTTCTGCTCAGAATCCTGGCAGCAGCGTTCTGTATGAGCTGCAACTGTCTAATGGTCTTTTTAGGAAGGCCAGTGAGGAGTCCATTACAATAATCCACCCTGCTGGTGATGAAAGCATGCACAAGTTTCTCTAAGTCTTGACTGGAAACAAAGCATCTAATTCTAGCAATATTTTTCAGATGATAGTATGCTGATTTAGTTATTGCTTTGATATGACTACTGAAACTAAGGTCTGACTCTAGAGACACACCCAGATTCCTGACTTGATTTTTAGTTGTTTGACCCCTAGAGTGAAGGTTCACCTTGAGAACTTCATCTTTGTTTCCAAACACAATGACTTCAGTTTTGTCTTTGTTCAACTGAAGAAAGTTTTGGCACATCCAATTGTTTACTTCATCAATGCATTGGCAAAGGGAGTCAATGGGGCTGTAATCGTTAGGCGATAGGGCTAAGTAGAGCTGTGTGTTGTCTGCATAGCTGTGGTCAGATATTTGGTTCTTTCTCATTATTTGGCTCGTTGGGAGCATGTACAGGTTGAATAGGAGTGGCGCAAGAATTGAGCCTTGAGGAACTCCGCATGTCATCGATCTCCACTCAGACTTATGCTCTCCTATAGTCACATAATAACCTTTCCCTTCTAAGTATGACCTGAACCATTTTAGGACTATCCCAGAAAGCCCGACCCAGTTTTCCAGCCTGTCAAGAAGTATGTTGTGATCGACAGTGTCAAATGCAGCACTGAGGTCGAGTAGTACTAGAACTGATAATTTGTTCAGCTGATTGAAGACAACTTTTTCAATGATCTTGCTTATGAAAGGAAGATTTGAGATCGATCTATACACAGCAAAATCACCAGTGTTACATTAACACTGCTCAGTGTTTATATGAGTCCACTCTAAGAGAGTGTTAAATGAACACTGAAGCAGTGCTAAAGTTAATGAGATAATTAAGTGATTAATTGAGTGATGATTGAGCATTATCGAAGACACCTGATGTTAACAAGCAGAATCACTGAAGGAGAAAATCGTAATTGGTATGTCACCATTATGGAGATCAGTGTTTGCTTTAGTCAAGTCAAGTCAAGTCAAGTGTATTTATATAGCGCTTTTCACAATATAAATTGCATCAAAACAGCTTCACAATATCAATCAAATAACATAACAATGGTTGTTTCTTAGTGAAAAAACATCCACGTTTGGTAGGGCTGATCAATTGTATTAATGCTTGGTTAATTATTTTGAATATCCCCAACTGACCAAGCCAAAGGCAACAGTGGCAAGGAACCGAAAAACTCCATCAAGTGACCCACTGGATTCCTAAAACTCCATCAGGTGACCTAATGGAGAAAAAAAAACCTTGGGAGAACCCAGGCTCAGTCAGGGGCCAGTTCTCCTCTGGCGCTTATGAACTAGAGGCCGGATTTACAGTAACTGTAATTTGATACAGAATTTTGTTTTATTTTATCACTTCGGGGTGGGTACGCGAACCGGAATCACAACATTTTATCTCTAGAGTGGGAAAGGGATCCTCCATAGGGAGAGGCTAGTTGGCACTTCAGCACTGCGTTGTCATCGGGTCCAGGCAAAGCTCCTAGTCAGATCTGGATACGGCCTGGATCCGGTAGGCTGCGGGAAAACCTCGGGATAAACAAAGACACTAAAATTAGCGTAGATGCCATTCTTCTTATGATGATGTAACGAGTACATCAGGATTTAAGGGAAGTGTTCCCAGTTCCGGCTGACCTAATCTATGCAGCCTAACATTGAATTATAGAAGTCTATAATATATTATGTGTATGCTAGGTCAAAGAGATGTGTTTTTAGTCTAGCTTTGAACTGACAGAGTGTGTCTGCTTCCCGGACAATGGTAGGAACACTGTTCCAAAGTTTTGGTGCTAAATAGGAAAAGGATCTACCGCCCGCAGTCGATTTTGATATTGTATGTATCTATCAATGCTTTAGTTGGGCTCTTGACCCTTAAGTCTTTAACTTTTGTTCGGCTGCTGTACCTGAGTTATAACAGCCAGATGAACAAAGAGTAAAGGTGATTTGATGGTTTTGGTTGTATTTTAATGTTATCATTTTCTCACATGCATTTGACCTGAATAGAGCTCAATTTCTGAGATACATTTACTTTATTAATTACAACAGCACTGTCCTTGAAAATCACAATTTTTGCAACTTTTACAATGTAATCCAAATAATTTCTGAACACTTAATCACAAACAAAACTTTTTTCACTTTTTTAAATAGACATCAAGAACCAGCCTGTAACTCTCAACAATGGTGACAATTATAAAGCATTTTGCAGTGCATTCTGGGTGCCACCAATCAAATCTCATTCATGGCTCCCATCATGCATTGCTGCATGAATAAATAATGAGCTTATTGTTCAGAGGTCATCTGTTTGTCACCATTGTTGAGATTCATACGCTAATTCTTGATGTCTGTATGTGCCTACCTGAAATGCTTTTAAGGTGTTTTTTTTTTGTAAAGGTTTAATCTTTTGGATTTAATTGAAAAGGCTTAAAAATGCATACTCTACAATGACTGCTATAATACTTAAGGTAAATTCAACTTAATTATGCTCTCAATGAGTTCAGTGATTCAGGTCAACTATTGATTATGTTAAAATACAATTAACACCATCATATTACCTTTTCTGTTTGTTCATCAAGCAACTATAACTCAGGTATAGCAGCCAAACAAAGAACTAAAGTTAATGATGTAAGGGTCAAGAGCCCAACTAAAGCAAACACTGATCTCCATAAAGGTAACATACCAATTACGATTTTCTCCATCAGTGATTCTGCTTGTTAACATCAGGTGTCTTTGATAATGCTCAATTGTCACTCAATTAATTACTTAATTATCTCATTAACTTTAGCACTGCTTCAGTGTTCATTGAACACCCTCTGAGTGTGGACTCATATGAACACTGAGCAGTGTTAATTGAACACTGGTGATTTTGCTGTGTAGTTGTTTAATATGGTCTTATCCAGATTGCTCTTTTTCAGGAGGGGCTTGACAACTGCAGTTTTCAAGCAGAAAACTCCCAGAGAGAAGTGAGGCATTTACCACTTCTAGGAGATCTGTTTTTAAGCTGTGTAACACAGTTTTGAAGAAAGATGTGGGAAGTGCGTCAAGGGCGCAGGTTGATGTTTTAAGGTGCTGTACGATTTCTTCCAAAATTTTGCCATCAATTTCTTTGAAATCAGACAGAGTGACTACTTTCTCAGGCTGTTGTCTGATCTGTCTGATCCCAGTGCGGCTCACGGATGAGTCAAGTCAAGTCAAGTGTATTTATATAGCGCTTTTCACAATATAAATTGCATCAAAGCAGCTTCACAATATCAATCAAATAACATAACAATGTTTGTTTCTTAGTGAAAAAACATCCACGTTTGGTAGGGCTGATCAATGGTATTAATGCTTGGTTAATTATTTTGAATATCCCCAACTGAACAAGCCAAAGGCAACACCTGAGCTGATCACCTTTCTGATATTATTGATTTTCTCAGAGAAGAAAGAAGCAAACTGACTGCACTTGCTCTCTGAGAGCATTTCACTGGGAATCTGGCTTGGGGGGTTTGTCAGTCTCTCTACAGTAGCAAAAAGAGTGCGTGTGTTGTTTATATTGCTGTTTATAATAGTTGAGAAGAACGTTTGTCTAGCTTTGCCTAGTTCCTTATTAAAAGCATGGATGCTGTCTTTGTAGATGTTATAATGGACTACAAGTTTTGTCTTCCGCTATATGCGCTCTGCTTTTCTGCATTGTCTTTTCATATTTTGCACTGCTGTTGAGTTTCTCCAAGGGGCTTTTTGTCTGCCATACTTCTTCCTGACTTTCACAGGAGCAATATCATCAATTACACTCTTAACTTTTGAGTTAAAAGAATCAATGAGAAAATCAACAGAGTCAGCAGATATGCTTGGTGTTAAAGATATAGCCTTCATAAATAGTACACTACTGTTCTCATTTAAGCATCTCTTCTTGACAGACACAGATCTAGCTTCAATGGCAGGAGAGATCAATATATCAAAGAAAATACAAAAATGATCAGACAGTGCTACGTCCTTAATAACAATCGATGAAATGTTTAGACCCTTACTGATAAGTAAATCTAGAGTGTGTCCACGATTATGTGTGGGTCCATGTACATGCTGAGTCAGATCAAACGTTTTTAAAACAGTTTTGATTTCTTTTGCCATATTGGTTTCTGCATTATCTATGTGAATGTTAAAATCTCCAACAATGGCAAAGCAGTCAAACTCTGAGGAAATTGTTGATAACAGTTCTGTAAAGTCTTCAGCAAAGGCTGGAGAGTATTTTGGGAGGCCTGTAAATAATGATAAGTAAAATGCGTGGAGCACCTTTTAACACAATACCCAGATATTCGAAAGAAGGGTAATTCCCAAATGATATTTGCTTACATTGATAGACAACTTTAAAAAGAGCAGCTAAACCTCCACCTCTTCTGACAGCTCTGCAGACACTCATAAAAGTAAAGTTAGGAGGGGCTGTTTCATTGAGGACAGTTGCACTGCAGCTGTCTTCTAGCCAAGTTTCATTTAGCAACATAAAATCCAGGTTGTATGTGGTTATTAAGTCGTTGACTAGAAGCGATTTCGTCGTCGGTTAGGAACCTGGGTGTGCTCTTTGATAGCAATCTTTCATTTGAAAGTCACGTGTCTAGTATCTGTAAAATCGCATTTTTCCATCTTATATATATCTAAATTATGACATATGCTCTCATTAACAAATGCGGAACAATTAGTTCATGCTTTCATGACATCAAGACTAGATTATTGTAATGCTCTACTGGGTGGTTGCCCTGCACGCTTAATAAATAAACTACAGCTGGTCCAAAACGCTGCAGCTCGAGTTCTTACTAGAACCAGGAAATATGACCATATTAGCCCGGTTCTGTCAACACTGCATTGGCTGCCTATTAAACATCGTATACATTTTAAAATATTGTTGATTACTTACAAAGCACTAAATGGTTTAGCTCCGCAGTACTTGAGCGAGCTCTTAACGCATTATAGTCCTTCACGTCTATTGCGATCTCAAAATTCGGGCCAGTTGATAATACCTAGAATATCAAAATCGACTGCGGGCGGTATATCCTTTTCCTATTTAGCACCAAAACTTTGGAACAGTCTTCCTACCATTGTCCGGGAAGCAGACACACTCTGTCAGTTCAAAGCTAGACTAAAAACACATCTCTTTGACCTAGCATACACATAATATATTATAGACTTCTATAATTCAATGTTAGGCTGCATAGATTAGGTCAGCCGGAACTGGGAACACTTCCCTTAAATCCTGATGTACTCGTTACATCATCATAAGAAGAATGGCATCTACGCTAATTTTAGTGTCTTTGTTTATCCCGAGGTTTTCCCGCAGCCTACCGGATCCAGGCCGTATCCAGATCTGACTAGGAGCTTTGCCTGGACCCGATGACAACGCAGTGCTGAAGTGCCAACTAGCCTCTCCCTATGGAGGATCCCTTTCCCACTCTACAGATAAAACGTTGTGATTCCGGTTCGCGTACCCACCCCGAAGTGATAAAATAAAACAAAATTCTGTATCAAATTACAGTTACTATAAATCCGGCCTCTAGTTCATAAACGCCAGAGGAGAACTGGCCCCCGACTGAGCCTGGGTTCTCCCAAGGTTTTTTTTTTTTTTTCTCCAGTAGGTCACCTGATGGAGTTTTAGGACACCAGTAGGTCACTTGATGGAGTTTTTCGGTTCCTTGCCACTGTTGCCTTTGGCTTGCTCAGTTGGGGACATTCAAAATAATTAACCAAGCATTAATACCATTGATCAGCCCTACCAAACGTGGATGTTTTTTCACTAAGAAACAAACATTGTTATGTTATTTGATTGATATTGTGAAGCTGCTTTGATGCAATTTATATTGTGAAAAGCGCTATATAAATACACTTGACTTGACTTCTTTAATATAAAACTAAACTATAGGTATTTCGGATTTCATGGAAGGAGAGCTGGATTGCTTACAGAGAGGCTTTAAAAGCTGCTAGATCTGCTTATTTTTGATGTACTCGTTACATCATAAGAAGAATGGCATCTACGCTAATTTTAGTGTCTTCGTTTATCCCAAGGTTTTCCCGCAGCCTGCCGGATCCAGGCCGTATCCAGTTCTGACTAGGACCTTCACCTGGACCCGATGACAACGCAGAGCTGAAGTCCACTAGCCTCTACCTATGGAGGATTCTTTACCACTCTACAGATAAAGCGTTGTGGGAAAATTCGGTTCACGTACCTAACCTGAAGTGATAAAATTAAATAAAATTCTGTAACAAATTTATAGGCAAGACAAGTAGTTTTTTTAGGCATGGTTTGTAGGAATTACAAACCTGCGCACATATATTCAAACGCACATAACTATAGAATCAATTCTTAATGCGCACGTGAACGCATCAGCGTTTATCACAGGTTCAGTTTAAAGTCTGTTTAGAGAGAACGCCGGGTCTTAGCGGCCCCTAATTTAATAACACATGATCATTTCAACGGAAGTGAATCAATCAAAACTAACTTTACCTGGAAAATAACATTATTCAAGAACCGCTTTAAAGCCAAAACAATCTCTGTTACCTTAAATTATATGTTTATCTCTGTAAAGCTGCTTTGAAACAATCTACATTGTTAAAAGCGCTATATAAATGAAGATGACTTGACTTAAATTGTTTTCCTTATCTTTTTCTTCACTTTTATTTTTGACCTTTAAACCTAGCAACACCCTAGCAATCAGGCAGAGTTGTGTTGGTGAGTTTGCAATAGTTTCTGTGCTGACGGATGTGTTGTTCTTCCTCTCCAGGACAAAAGCCCAGTTGTGACTATCAGTGATTTTATCTCCTGACTTTAACAAAGGTCTTTCCTGCTTCATACACTGCTCATTCACCTGTTCCACTCGTTCACCTGTTCCACTCATTCACCTGTTCCACTCGTTCACCTGTTCCACTCATTCACCTGTTCCACTCGCTCATTTCATCCATTCACCTGTTCCACTCATTCATTTCATCCATTCACCTGTTCCACTCATTCACCTGTTCCACTTGTTCATTTCACCCATTCACCTGTTCCACTCATTCATTTCACCCATTCACCTGTTCCACTCATTCATTTCACCCATTCACCTGTTCCACTCATTCACCTGTTCCCCTCGTTCACCTGTTCCCCTCGTTCACCTGTTCCACTCGTTCATTTCACCCATTCACCTGTTCCACTCATTCACCTGTTCCAATCGTTCATTTCACCCATTCACCTGTTCCACTCGTTCACCTGTTCCACTCGTTCACCCTGTTCCACTCGTTCATTTCACTCATTCACCTGTTCCACTCGTTCACCTGACAGCAGGTAAACACAGTGGGAAATGATGTTTGTGTGTGTGTATCGAATGAAACAAGCATCTGATGACTCTTTACATGAACAGAATGAAATCTGATCGTCTGATTGACAGAAACACTTGAGCAACAGTGCAAAAAAAAGTGAAAAGAGACGTCTATCACACACACACACACACACACACACACACACACACACACACACACGTATCACTCATATTCATGAATATTGTGGCCATCGTCTGTCAGATTGATAGTATTAAGAGAGGAAAGTGTCGTACCTGCCGCCCGTCGCTCCGTCCATCACAGACTCACACGCTCTCTCTCTCTCTCTCTCTCTCTCTCTCTCTCTCTCTCTCTCTCTCTCTCTCTCTCTCTCTCTCTCAGATGTGGTGTATAGGAGGAGCGGTCTGATGTCATCAGGTCTGTTTCTACTCTTCCTGATTTCACTTCCACTCACACACTGTTCATCTCAATCACTCTTCACATGGATCTGAATGTGTTTTTCATGATGGTCTTCAGTCATATTCAGCATCCCGTTATGATATCAGCTTTTATTCTGCTGCAATGAAGTCAACAGAGTTACTGAAAATAGAAACTTTAATTGGATTTCTACTCCAGTAATCACACATGACACATTTAGTAATATAAATGTGTTTATGGGACGGCATCTACGAGAGGAAGTGATGTCATCAGTAATCACTACTACAAGAAACATACCTTCTGTAACGTGTCAGTGTTAGGGGCGGAGTCATGGCTAGGGGTGTTGATTGACAGCTGGGATGTGGGGGAGGGGATAGGTTGTTATCTTATCGCAACGTATACAAAATATAAAATATTAAATAATAATAATAACAATAGCAATCATATCAATAATGACAAAGTCCATGAGTTGAATCAGTCCTTTACCATCCCACATAATAACCACAAGAAAACATGAAACAGAGGGGGCGGGGCCAAGGCGGTGATGTTGAGGAGGCAGGGCTTAGATGATGCCGTATTTGGCCAGATCGCTGAGCTCCATGTCCCCGAACGCCTCCCATGGGCACACCACGGTGATATCTGTCCCAGGACAAGACCACACCAGTGTTAGGGTTAGCACACACCTCAGACACTGTGTTATATACTGTATATACTGTTCTTATACCGGGACTCACCTGTGCCGAGACCCTCCATACCCGGAATATCATCACCAAACCTGCAGACGAGAGAGGTCAGAGTAAGTGTGTGTGAGTGAGTGTGTGTGGGTGTGTGTGTGTGTGAGAGAGAGAGAGAGAGAGAGAGAGAGAGAGAGAGAGAGAGTGAGTGTGTACCCTTTCTGGCCGGGTTTGGGGGCCTTGCTCTTGAAGGTGCGGGTCTGCCTCTGCTTGAACTTGGGCGGGCCCTTCTTGGGTGTGGTGGGGCCAGTGGTGCTGCCCGGGGTGGCCAGAGCGCTGCCCGCTGGAGGAGCCGAGTTCATGTCTGATACACATACACACACTTATCATCCCAGCGGATTATGGGATCACAGAGTCCTCTCCTTCATTATATCAAGTGCTTCTTCTCCCGTATGTGATCATAGATGAGTGTGATAATGCACAATACAGTCATACAAGTCATGATGACAGAATAAAGCCCTTTACATTATTCAAGACGTCAATCAGATTATCATCTCACAATAATCTACGTCAAACTCTGTTTTTCATGTTGCCTCATTAAGACAGTTAATCTCATTAACATAACAGACTTATGAGATTTCCTTCATCCGACAGATCAAAAAGTAGCACACATAAACACATCTGAGTCTCTCTCTCTCTCTCTCTCTTTCTGTCTCTCTCTCTCTCTCTTTCTGTCTCTCTCTCTCCGTCTGTCTCTGGAACAGATGCACGTTCTTCTGATCGTGAATATTTCATACACATGTCAGTTTTCCTGCTTTAAGCACAAAGGTGTAGAATAAAATCCTGATTAAACTATTCTAAATAATACCAACATCAACAACTAGACAGAGGTAATAGATCAGACCAGAGTCTTTCTCTACAGTAAAGAGTGTGTTACCTGCGTCTGCTGTCGGTGAGCGGTGTGTGTGTGTCCGTGTCTCTCTCTCTCCGTCTGGAATAAGGGTTGTCCATCTCTTCGTCTCTCTTATAGTCTCACTGGAGGTCAGAGAGCAACTCCACCCTCTCCAGTTAGGGAAACTCTAATCCACTTAATGCTCTTTAGACTGTGTGTGTGTGTGTGTGTGTGTGTGTGTGCGCGGTCATGACTCTTTAATCTCGGGGTTATGGTCTTGTTTCATGAACATGTGAACACATACATACACACATGAAAATGAACAACAGAATAATGACTGGTAAAAGTCTGATGTTCGGACACACTAAGAGATTAAGATAATGGTCAGTTATGTTTTAAACTACAGTAGACAATTCCCATAAAGCATCAATGAAGAAATGATTGGTTGTTTAAGTTGAAAAACAGCCATTTGGCAAAGAATCTAATGTATATATTGTTTAATATAACAGTCATTTCAGTGATAATGTTGAGAAATAGAGTATGACTTCAATTTCAATAATTTCCTTCTCTGATTTCTACTGTAGTAAAATTACAGTCTGCTGTTTCATTTTCAGCCCATGTTATATATAATGTATTTGCTGTAGAATAAAATGTCCCTTTGTTAGCAGTTAAAATTAATGCATGTGGAGAATGTGGACTGATGTCTATAGCAGAACTTTTTGCAGATCCAGTCCGTATCCAGATCAGATGGAGGACCTGCACCTAGACACGACCACAACGTATGATGTAGTCAGCCGGATCCGGGCCGTATCCAGGTCAGATGGAGGCCCTGCCCCTAGAGACGACCACAACGCATGATGTAGTTAGCCGGATCCGGGCCGTATCCAGATCAGATGGAGGACCTGCGCCTAGACACGACCACAATGCATGATGCAGTCAGCCGGATCCGGGCCGTATCCAGATCAGATGGAGGACCTGTGCCTATACACGACCACAACGCATGATGTAGTCAGCCGGATCCGGGCCGTATCCAGATCAGATGGAGGCCCTGCCCCTAGAGACGACCACAACGCATGATGTAGACAGCCAGATCCGGGCCGTATCCAGATCAGATGGAGGCCCTGCCCCTAGAGACGACCACAACGCATGATGTAGTCAGCCGGATCCGGGCCGTATCCAGATCAGATGGAGGACCTGCACCTAGACACGACCACAACGCATGATGTAGTCAGCCGGATCCGGGCCGTATCCAGATCAGATGGGGGCCCTGCCCCTAGAGATGACCACAACGCATGATGTAGTCAGCCGGATCCGGGTCGTATCCAGATCAGATAGAGGACTTGCGCCTGGACCACAACGCATCCCTGAAGTGTCAACAGAGATTGTGTCCACTAGACTCTCCCTGTGAAGGCCTCATCGAGACGACAGGCATCGGCACTGATCCTCAACAAACTCGTCTCCATACCGGCGTGATTCCGATCTTCAACCAGATGAACTGCATGATGGCACCTGGGCGGTCCGCTCCTGTTTGCCAGATTTGGGCCACAATCGAGCCATAGCTTGAAAGTTAGTTAGATGGATGGATGGTTAGTTAGTAAGTTAATTAGTTAGGGTTACTCTACGTGTCTTGTGACTCTCTTCTAGGTGGAGGCTCATTGTGTCCATATCTGAACAGGATCGCTGAGATGGTGATCAAGATCTGTCGTTTTGACAGATTGATCTTCCCACCATTAATCACTTCCTTGTGAATCTTGGGACTTTGAGAAGGACAAACACATTTCTGTCACTACACATTTATTTAGTTGATTATTAAAAACAGAAGGTTTCGGTCTGTTTCTGTGGCGTCTGCAGCAACAGCGTCATAAAGACAGATCTGGAAACAAGCGAAGCTGACGGGCTTGGGCACAATAATCTGGTTTAGAGCTTTAGATTGTCCTGCAGCGAGTGAGGAGACGGGGGGGATTGTGGGTAATTGGATGTGACCAATCGGGACCTGACGTTTCAGAAAAACATGATGTGAACATACTTAACACGGTAAATGTGGTAAACAGCACAGTAGAGCCTGAGAGCTTTAAAATGGGCTGATTATTCTTACTGTACATGATGTTTGGCTTTGGTCTCGTTTATGAGAAAGTGGGGATCAAATCAGAGATTGATATTCAAAATGCTTCTGTTGTTCATTTAGAAAAGTTTGATTATTAATGAAACAATCTCAATGTTTGTGTGTCCCAGCATCGCTGGAGCTTCATAAACTGAAGCTTCTTCTTCTCTTCGTTTTCTGGCAGATCGCAAACAACTTTTAAAGGTGCATACCATGAACTGAACCTGATGTTCTGAGACGTGAAAACTGTACACATGATCACATGATCAATCACGCTCGTTCACTTGCATCACTGGCATTTTATATATAGAAGGCTGTTAATGTGATTAAATGGGACTGAAGATCCAATCAGGAAGAGGTTCAGAGGGGATTTACTGCTGACGCGAACGCTTCTTAGCTTTTTTACTTCCCATCAGAGCCGTGAGTTTCAGCGCTCCATTTGTTTTCTCATTTTACAGGAATAGACACAAGAACAAAACTGTTTCTCAGGGTTTGTTTGAGTGAGATGCAGTTTCATGGGTTGAACAGATGGGGGAGTCATGACACTTCATCTCATTTACATGTGTGTGTGTGTGTGTGTGAGAGAGAGAGAGAGAGAGAGAGAGAGAGAGAGAGTGAGAGAGAGAGAGAGTGAGAGAGAGTGTGAGAGAGAGAGAATAGAGAGAGAGTGAGAGAGAGAGTGAGATAAAATTTTTTGAATTTTAACAACTTTTTTTTCCAAAAAAATCTCCTATTCACCATACACTTTTACACCACAGTATAAAATATAAAAAAAAAACTCACAAAGTATGCATAAAAATCAATTCACCCTCAAAAACAGAGCACATAGCCTCATTACAGCACCATATACATTCAAATAAGAGAACATCATCAATAGACTTATAATAAAGAAAATCAACTATAACTCTTGATTTCACCAAGTTTGAAAACGTCTCGGTTACGTATGTAACCCTCGTTCCCTGAGTAGGGAACGGAGACGTTACGTCGGATGACGACGAATGGGGTTTCGCTTAGAAAGCCTATCAGCTTCGAGTATTACAAAACGAGCCAATGGCAAAGAAATGCCATGGGTCTGCGGAATTTGCATGACGTAACTCCGCCCCACCTCGTGGGTATAAAAGGAGGACGCTGGCAACATGCAGTTATGTTTTCTCGCTGAGGAGCCAAGACTGAACACAGGCGATCCCCGCGAAACAGCGGAAGTGGCAGGAAGACGTAACGTCTCCGTTCCCTATTCAGGGAACGAGGGTTACATACGTAACCGAGACGTTCCCTTTCGTTGTCACTCCGAGTTACGTCGGATGACGACGAATGGGGTTACCAGTCAAATCACGCCACCTTCACAGCTGTCTTCCAGCGCCCTGCGAAAAATCTGAGCCCTCGAGATATTAGGACGAAGGACTCCTATTTAACACAGGAATACCAAGGTACACTGGGAAGCATATCCCAAGCTTTTAAGGGGAAATATGCAACTATCACCAACCCAGTGGGGGGGGCATTTGAAAATACACATATGACCTGATAGTAACATATGGGGAAACTCTGAGGTGTCCAGCCGCAGGTGGAATATTTCAACCTCAGGGGTGGCAAGGTGGCTTGCCGAGGGAAAGACACATGCTCAAAGAGGCTTACAGTGGAAATACACGTGTGGGGGTAGCTCATGGGAGGGACCATGCACACGGAGGCACCTAGCCGACGCCCAGGCAATAGACACTGGCGCTAGCATCAGGGGTGCTGGAGGAACTCAGGGCTTTCGGAGAAGCTCACCTGAGCAGAATATCGCACGTATCCAGTCCGCGGAGTGGAATAGCGAGCAAGCGAAGACACCTGAGCGGGTCCGGAACTAGCTGTTTGAAGCGAGAACACGAGAGGACACAGGCTCCACTCGGAGATTGTAGAATCTGGCGAATGTGTTAGGTGTCGCCCAGCCTGCAGCTCTGCAGATGTCTGCTAGCGAGGCGCCATGCGCCAGCGCCCAGGAGGATGCCACACTCCGGGTGGAGTGGGCGGTCACACCAAGGGGGCACGGTCGGCCTTGCTGCTGGTAAGCCAAAGCAATGGTGTCCACAATCCAGTGAGACAACCTCTGCTTTGAGAGAGCCTTTCCCTTCAGCTTCCCACCATAACAGACAAAGAGCTGGTCTGAGGTCCTGAAACACTGCGTCCTGTCTACATAAGCGCGGAGAGCGCGTACTGGACAGAGCAGTGCCAAGGCTGGGTCTGCCTCCTCCGAGGGCAGCGCTTGCAGGTTCACCACCTGGTCCCGGAAGGGAGTGGTAGGAACCTTGGGCACATATCCAGGCCGGGGTCTCAGGATCACGTGAGAACCGGCCGGCCCGAACTCTAGGCACGCTTCGTCAACGGAGAATGCGTGCAGGTCCCCGACCCACTTGAGAGAAGCCAATGCAATCAGGAGCGCTGTCTTCATTGACAGGAACTTAAGCTCCACTGATTGCAAAGGCTCAAAGGGAGCACTCCGCAGGGCACTTAAGACCACTGAGAGGTCCCAAGAGGGAACGAGAGGAGAGCGAGGAGGATTCAGTCTCCTCGCCCCCCTCAGGAACCTGACGATCAGGTCGTGCTTCCCTATGGACTTACCTTCCACTAAGTCGTGGTGAGCGGCAATAGCGGCAACATAAACTTTGAGGGTGGAGGGAGACAGCCTTCGCTCCAACTCATCTTGAAGGAAGGAAAGCACGAAACTGATCGAACAACTCCGGGGATCTTCTCGGCGAGAAGAGCACCAATTGACGAATAGGTTCCACTTCAACGCGTAGGCATGTCTCGTGGACGACGCTCTAGCGGAAGTGATGGTAGCCACCACCGCAGGTGGTAGGGTACTCAAACCTGTCTCGTCCCGTCGAGGAGCCACACGTGGAGGTTCCAGAGATCGGGACGAGGGTGCCATAGAGTGCCCCGTCCCTGAGAAAGGAGGTCATTCCTCAGAGGAATTGGCCAAGGAGGTGCTGTCGCGAGGAGCACTAGTTCGGAGAACCAAGTCCGGGTGGGCCAGTACGGCGCAACCAGAAGGACTTGCTCCTCGTCCTCCCTGACCTTGCGCAGGAGCTGCGCAAGATGGCTCACTGGGGGAAACGCATACTTGCGGCCCCGCGGCCAGCTGTGCGCCAGAGCATCCGTGCCGAGCGTGCCCTCGGTCAGAGAATAAAACTGGGCGCAATGGAATGAGTTGCGGGAGGCAAACAGATTTATCTGTGCGTCGCCAAACTGGTCCCAAATCAGCTGGACCGACTGGGGATGGAGTCGCCATTCTCCAGGGAGGGGCTGAAGCCGTGACAGCTCGTCGGCAGCACGGTTCAGGGCTCCGGGAATGTAAATAGCACGAAGGGACCTCAGATGCTTCTGACTCCATAGGAGGAGGTGGCGAGCGAGTTGCGACATACGGCGGGAGCGTAGACCACCTTGATGGTTGATGTGCGCTACTGTGGCGGTATTGTCTGATCGGACAGCGGTGCAGAGCAAGGCGTACTGCCAGCAACTCGAGGCAATTCACATGCCATAGGCGCTGGGGTTCTGTCCAGGAGCCCGCGGCAGCATGACCATTGCACATGGCGCCCCAGCCCGTGGTGGAGGCATCTGTTGAGACAACAACATGCCTCGACGCTCATTCCAGGGGGACACCAGCCCTGAGAAAACTGAGGTTCAACCACGGGGTGAAGGTCTGACGGCAGCTCGAAGTCACTGGAACTCGGAGCTTGCCTTGTTGCCATGCCCACCTCGGGACTCGGTCGCGAAGCCAAAGCTGAAGCGGTCTCATATGAAGCAATCCGAGCGGCGTGACCGCGGCTGCAGATGCCATATGCCCCAGGAGCCTCTGAAAATGTTTCAGTGGAACCGCTTTCTTGCCCTGTATTTGTCTCAGACAAGTCAGCAGTGACTGCGCGCGCTCGCTCGTAAGCTGCGCGGACATGGCGACCGAGTCGATGTCCATACCGAGAAAAGAGATCCTCTGCACGGGGCAAAGTTTGCTCTTCTCCCAGTTGACCCGAAGGCCCAGACGGGCTAAGTGCCGGAGCACAAGGTCCCTGTGTTCGCAAACCTGGTCTCGAGAGTGAGCTATAATCAGCCAGTCGTCGAGATAGTTCAGGATGCGAACCCCGTGAACCCGAAGGGGAACAAGGGCTGCCTCGACGACCTTCGTGAAGACGCGAGGGGACAGGGCTAGCCCGAACGGGAGAACCGCGTACTGATATCCCTGTCCCTCGAAAGCAAACCGGAGGAACGGTCTGTGACGAGGGAGAATGGAGACATGAAAGTAGGCGTCCTTCAGGTCGATCGCTGCAAACCAATCCTGGGGCCGCACACACTCGAAAATGCGTTTGGCGGTGAGCATTTTGAACGGCATCCTGTAAAGGGAGCGATTCAATACTCGCAGGTCCAGGATTGGTCGTAACCCACCGGTTTTCTTGGGGACAATGAAGTAAGGGCTGTAGAAGCCGGACCTCATCTCGGCTGGAGGGACAGTCTCGATTGCACCCTTCGCCAGCAGAGTGGCAATCTCTGCTCGCATGATCGGGGCGTTGCCACCGACCAAAGTGGAGCGGACTCCCCTGTATCGGGGAGGAGACCGTGCGAACTGAATCGCATAGCCGAACTGGACGGTGCGGGCGACCCAGCGGGACAGTTGGGAAAGCTCTAGCCAGGCTTCTAGGAACTGTACCAGCGGGGTCATGCGGACCACCGGCGTCCCCCCGGAGGGGCAGCGAAGCGGAGTAACTGGCCCGGACGTGGACGGCATAGCGATCCGGTGTGGGGGCGCAGTTAAGCTCCGCGCCCTGACAGAGGAGGCCAGGGAAGGACCAGCGTTCCACGGGGGCCTGCTCTGCCAGGGGTCTGGCGACAGAGTGGGACAGGGACGAAACGGGCCGTGGGCGGCACGCCGTGTCAACCGACTCTGGGACAGAGGGGGACGAGGAGAGCACGGCTGGTGGGCGGCGCTCTTGGTCGTCCGAGAACTCTGTGTGCTCAGGGGTGAGAGGTTTGTTTCTGTCTTTAACTACATTAGGGTGCTGCCCACCCGTGGGTGAGCAGCGGGGAGTGGAGAACAAAAGATTCTCCCCCGGCCCTCCACCGGGGGAAGGAGTAGCCCTGCTACCATCTCCTGCGAAACAAACGTCATCCCTGAGCAGCCTGTCTCAGGAGCGCCGCTTGGCCCGGCGCTTGGCGGGGGGCGGGGCTGGAGAGGGCTGGGGCGCCTTCCTGCGGCTTCCTCCGCGCGTCGGCCTGGGTGAAGGCTGCTGCTTTGGCCTAGCGGGAGGGGCGGGAGCTTTAGGAGGGCGCCCTCGGCGGGAAACAGGCTGAGGCGTCTGCCCGACCGACGACGAGGCAGCAGCGGGTCGGCGGGGCAGAATATGTTTGATGGCCTCAGTCTGTTTCTGTGCAGTTGAGAACTGTTGTCCAAAGTCCTCAACTGCGCCGCCGAAGAGGCCGGCCTGGGACAGGGGCGCATCGAGCAGACGAGTCCGCTCGGAATCCCGCATGTCAGCCAGGTTCAGCCACAGGTGTCTCTCCTGGACCACCGCGGTGGACATCACCAAACCCAGGGAGCGCGCGGCTACCTTCGTCGCCCGGAGAGCGAGGTCGGTTGCGGCACGCAGCTCATTGAAGAGCCCTGGGTCTGTCCTGCCCTCGTGCATGTTTCTGAGCATCTGGGCCTGGTAGACCTGCAGAGTGGCCATAGCATGCAGAGAGGTAGCCGCCTGTCCCGCCGCTCTGTAAGACTTCGCCGCCATAGACGACGAAAATCTACAGGCCTTGGATGGATGCTTAGGCTCGCCCCGAGAAGAAGCACTCTGAGGACACAGTTGCATCGCAACAGAGCGTTCAACCGGGGGAAGCCCAGTGTACCCACGGGCGGCCGCCTCATCGAGGGGAGGAAAGGCGGATGGGATCAGCGAGCGGTCCCGGGAAGACAGGGGGGTCTTCCAGGACTTCGAGATCTCATCATGCACATCCGGGAAGAATGGTATTGGGGTTTGCCGTGGACCACTGGGGTCGGCAGCCTTACCCAAAAACCAATCGTCCAGCCGCGAGCGCTCGGGACAGGGTGGAGGCCTCCACTCTAAACCAATGCTGGCGGCTGCCCGGGAAAGCATGGCCGTCATTTCCGGATCCGATTCAGGCACAGCCGTATGCACACCGGAAGGTGGCAGCTGCGCTGAATCTTCACTTCCGGAAGAATCAAGCCCACCTTGTGATGCTGCTACAGACATGGCATCTTCCTCTGTAGCTTCAACCGAAACCCGCGGGGCACCCGAAGGTAGACCCGCGGGAATCGGAGGCTCACTAGCGGGCACCGTCACTGAAGAGGGGGGCTGGGGTCGCGGACACATAGTCGGCGCCTGGTTCCAGACCGTTACCCTCAGGTCACCCTGGCCACCAGCCGAAGTAGCACTCCTCGGGGGAGCATTAGATCGGGGTGTGGATGAGGGGACTCTCACTCTTGCGAGTTCACTGAGTCTCGACCTTAGTGACGCGATGGTCATGTTCCCACAGAGAGAACATGACTCATCCACGAGCGCTGCTCTAGCGGGATCCATGCCCAAACACACTAGGCAGCGCTCGTGCCCATCAGAGTCAGACACATATCTGCCGCAACCAGAAGTGCACGGGCGAGGCATCTTTAAAAAGAAGTGCCGCGTGCAAGCTCTTTTTGTGAGAGAGAAACACTCTGATGTCGAGGCGGCCGGGGAGACACGCACTCTCTGGCAAAATCACTGCACAGATCAGCAGGAAGCGCGCGCTCGCTGGAATCGCCCACAAACACCAACACCAGAGGAACTCGTTTGTAAAAGCTGACAATTCTCAGAGATGGCTTGTGGAGTGAAGAGATGCTCTTGGCTCCGAAGCGAAAACATAACTGCATGTTGCCAGCGTCCTCCTTTTATACCCACGAGGTGGGGCGGAGTTACGTCATGCAAATTCCGCAGACCCATGGCATTTCTTTGCCATTGGCTCGTTTTGTAATACTCGAAGCTGATAGGCTTTCTAAGCGAAACCCCATTCGTCGTCATCCGACGTAACTCGGAGTGACAACGAAAGGGAACAAGGCTACTATATTCTGATTTATATTTTGTTCTACTTTCTTTTTCCTACTTAAATAAATGGCCATTAATTTGCTTGGCCTAGAACAAAATTCAGAAGTTGACAAACAAATATTTTTTTTCTCAAATATTTGCACCCCAAAGTAAACGTCTCCAGATAAAAGGTCTCATTACAACTCCTAAAGACATCACCTACAACTAAAAATAAAGGTTGTTATCTACAACAATTCATGAAAGCATGAAAAATGGTTTCTCTATTAGAGCAACATGGGCATGTTGAAGCAACCTCAGTGTTTAAAACTGAAACAAAAGTGTTAACCACGACAGCACCATGAAGAATTTTCCATTGCAAATCACCTGTTCTCTTGGTCAACGGTGGTTTAAAAAAAAGGTCGCCACTCAGGTTTTTTGCTTTCATCCAGTTTAAAAAAGATTTAACAGTTTAAAGGCCTGTACAAAGATTTGCCAGAACTTAAAAAAAGATGTAACATTATCACATTAATGTAAAGGTTTCGCTAACCTTAAAGCTAGGTTAGGTAAAGCTAACCCTAACCCTAACCCTAACCCTAGAGCCATAGATTAAAGGCTCCTCCAGTAACCAGAAAAGTGAAGATGAGGTTTCTGGTCATTGAACAACAAAGAGACTCCAAACTTTAAAAGTATTCTTATAAAAAAATGGCAACGTGGAGGTGTCCAGTTTTAAGGGATCCATCAAAAAAAGTGTTTTGTCCAGCCCCAATTCTGCAAAACTACGTAAAACCAGGCATGAAACAGCACGCCAGTTACAATTTGATAGTCCATCCAACAGTCTTTTCACAAACTGCAGACAAAAGGTTGCAATTCTGCTTTGCAGATGTATTAGTCCTTGACCACCTTCCTCCTTAGGCAGAAACAATACATTTTGTGGGACCCAATGTAATCTACCCCAAAAAAGTTTACCATGATAGCCTGGATTTTTAAAAGCAGTTGCACAGGAGGATCAACACAGGCAAACTTATGCCATAAGGAAGACGCCACCAAATTATTAACAATTAAAATGCGTCCTCTATATGACAATTTGGGAGACAAAAACTTCCATTTTTCTAGGCATCCTTTGACTTTTTCAATTAAACCTTCCCAGTTTTTCTGTACTATTGTCTCATCTCCCAAAAATACCCCCAAATATTTAAAACCTTCTTTTCCCTAATGTAAACCAGTAGGGAGTCCTTGTTTCCCACTTTTCCAGCTTCCTATCACTGGTGTTTCACTTTTATTCCAATTTATATTAGCAGAAGACAAAACTTTAAAATTTACAAGCAATTCAGATAACACCTGTACATCACTTTGCTTACTAATCATAACTACTTTATCATCAGCATACGCTGCTAATACAAAATGACCATTGCAGTTTTGGCAAAGATATGCCTTGAATATATTCAATGGGGATATTCAAAATAATTAACCAAGCATTAATACCATTGATCAGCCCTACCAAACGTGGATGTTTTTTCACTAAGAAACAAACATTGTTATGTTATTTGATTGATATTGTGAAGCTGCTTTGATGCAATTTATATTGTGAAAAGCGCTATATAAATACACTTGACTTGACTTGACTTGACTTGAAGTTCCATTCTTATTTGCTGTAATAAAGGCTCTATGGCCAGAGAATAGAGCATACCCGAAAGGGAACACCCCTGTCTAATACCTCTACAAGCTTCAAAAGGAGCACACAAACCACCGTTAAAAGCTGCTAGATCTGCTTATTTTTCAACCCTATTAGAAGAAAATAAACATAATCCTAGGTATTTATTTGAAACAGTGGCTAAACTAACGAAAAAGAAAGCTTCAAGCACAGAAGTTTCAGGCCAACACAGTAATGACTTTATGAACTTCTTCACTTATAATATTGATAATATCAGGGAGAACATTATAACTATGCAACCGTCTACTACAGCATCGCATCAGGGAGTGCATTGTAGTTTCCCTGAGGAAACACTTGATTCATTCGTTGCTTTAGGAGAGGAAGAATTTTGCAAATTCGTGAATTCATCTAAATCAACAACTTGTATGCTAGACCCTATACCGACTAAGCTACTGAGAGATGCTTCCAGATGTCACAGATCCTCTTTTCAATATCATTAATTTTTCTTTGTCTCTAGGATACGTACCAAAAACCTTTAAGCTGGATATGATTAAACTGCTTGTTAAAAAACTGCAACTTGATCCTACAGAATTAGTCAATTACGGGCCGATCTAAAATCTGCCTTTTCTGTCAAAGATAATAGAAAAAGCAGTATCCTCACAACTGTGTTCCTTTTTAGAAAGAAATGGTATCTGCGAGGATTTTCAGTCAGGATTTAGACCGTACCATAGCACTGAGACAGCTCTCGTTAGAGTTACAAATGATTTGCTCTTATCATCCGATCTTGGTTGTATCTCTCTATTAGTGTTACTCGATCTTAGTGCTGCATTTGACACAATTGACCTCAACATTCTTTTAAATAGACTAGAAAACTAAGTTGGTATTAGTGGAATTGCACTAGCATGGTTTAAATCACACTTATCAGACCGTTATCAGTTTGTAGCAGTAAATGCAGAGATGTCTTATCGATCACAAGTTCAGTATGGCGTACCACAAGGCTCAGTACTAGGACCGCTGCTGTTCACTCTGTACATGCTACCATTAGGAGATATCATTAGGAAACATGGCATTAGTTTTCACTTTAATGCTGATGATACTCAGCTGTATATTTCTTCAAAACCTAACGAAACTTACCAATCCACAAAATTAACGGAATGCATAGCTGATATAAAAAATTGGATGACTAATAATTTCCTACTACTAAATTCTGAAAATTAGATTTTTGAGATTCTAATTATTGGACAAAAAACTTCCACACGTAATAACCTAGAATACTGTCTAACACTTGATGGCTGCTCTATTAAGTCTTCGTCGTCAGTTAGGAACCTGGGTGTGCTCTTTGATACCAATCTTTCATTTGAAAGTCACCTGTCTAGTATCTGTTAAACCGCATTAAATGAGGGAGACATACAAACTGTGCAAAGCTGTGGGTCCCCAGGACCGGAATTGAGAACCACTGCTCTACTGGGTGATTGCCCTGCACGCTTAATAAACAAGCTACAGCTAGTTCAAAACGCAGCAGCTCGAGTTCTTACCAGAACCAGGAAGTATGACCATATTAGCCCGGTTCTGTCAACACTGCATTGGCTGCCTATTAAACATCATAAACATTTTAAAATATTGCTGATTACTTACAAAGCACTAAATGGTTTAGCTCCGCAATACTTGAGCGAGCTCTTAACGCATTATAGTCCTTCACGTCTACTGCGATCTCAAAATTCCGGCCAGTTAATAATACCTAGAATATCAAAATCGACAGCTGGCGGTTTAAAGTCAAACAATTAGGACTTTATCTGCAGCCAATACTAATTCTGAAAGAAAGTCCGCAAATTCTTTGATAAAATCTTTATGGTGCCCTGGTAGCCTGTATACAGTAGCCAGCAGAATTCTCAAATGTGATTTATCGTTTACACTATGTATTTTTACATTAAGCACCAAGTCAAGTCAGTCACCTTTATTTATATAGTGCTTTTTACAATACAGATGGTTTCAAAGCAGCTTCACAGTGATAACCAGAAAATCAAAGACATCAAAGTTTGTTTCTAGAAGAAAATTGCATCATCATCCACCTTAAGTAAGGCAAATCAATTATATTATTGAATATTTAAATGTCCCCAACTAAGCAAGCCAAAAGCCAAGGCGACAGTGGCAAGGAACCAAAACTCCATCAGTGACAGAATGGAGAAAAAAACCTTGGGAGAACCCAGGCTCAGTCGGGGGCCAGTTCTCCTCTTGCCAACAAACGAACAGTGTATGTTTATGATTCAGGCAGCATTACAGGTCAGAGAAGAGAGAGAGAAGAGCAGCACCATCCCAGGAGGGATGAATACCTCTTTTCAACAGGTCAGGCTTGCCCCAAAAACTTTTCCAATTGTATATATTGTATATTCCAATTCTATATTATTATGCGGACACCACTTAGACAACCAGCGATTGAGTGAACATAATCTGCTAACAATCTCATCACTCCTGCGGACAGGAAGGGGGCCAGAGCAAATTACAGTGCCTGACATTGTACTTGCGAGTTCACACACCTCTTTAATATTAATTTTAATCTCCTTAGACTGAGTATATATTCTCTGTCGTATAGTCACCAGGTGCTCGTTTTAGATGCAGGATTCCTATCCGTATACATGGTTTAAGGCTACTGTTACTAACGCTGCTAAAGCAAGAGCTCCGGGTCACTGCATCCAACCGCACCACCATCTTGCTCCATAGTTTTTTTTATTATTTTTTGACAGAGATTGTGAGTGAGTGTGTGTGTGTGTGTGTGTGTGTGTGTGGGCGAGTGTGTATCTGAGAGTGTGTGTGTATTTGTGTGTGTGTGTGTGAGTGAGTGTTTGTGCGTGTCTGTGTGAGTGAGTGAGAGTGTGTGTGTGTTTGTGTATGTGTTTGTGTCCATGTGAGTGAGTGAGTGTGTGTGTGTGTGTGTTTGTGTCTGTGTGAGTGAGTGTGTCTGTGTGAGTGAGTGAGTGTGTGTGAGTGAGTGAGAGTGTGTGTGAATGTGTGTGTGTGTGTGTGTGTGTGTGTGTGTGTGTGTGTGTGTGTGTGTGTGTGTGTGTGTGTGTGTGTGTGTGAGTGAGTGTGTGTGTTTGTGCGTGGGCCGAGCTCTTACTCAAGCGTATGTCAAATATTTACAGCAGCAGCGTCTCGTACTGAGAGACAGACAGACAGGATCTAGTGATGGAGGATGAACGCTCAATATTTCCAGTGTGTGTGTTATTTCTCAGTGTTTGTCCGTGACGAGTCGCTTCAGTTGTTAATTTCCACCCTCATGGCACTCACTGTCACTGCTGTGGGTTTAGGTGCTTAGCAGTGGTTTTCTCCTGCTTCACCACAAATAACAGCTTCACCATTTCAACCAGCAAGTCCACCTCATTTGAGCAGCTTCAGAGCAGAAGAAGAGGCTGTTTTTCAGCTCACATCTCTCTCTCTCTCTCTCACACATACACTTTCTCTCTCACACACACTCTCTCTCTCTCTCTCTCACACACACACACACACACACTTTCTCTCTCACACACTCTCTCTCTCTGGTGTGATTCTGGTTTGTTTACTCTCTGTCTGACTTCAGATGTGACAAAAACACGCTCACACACCTGTGATGTCATCTTTCTGTGTGATCATGGTGCGATTGAGTCAGTGGAACGAGCAGACAGACAGACAGACAGACAGGTGGTGGGGGGCGTGAAGGGTTTATAAGGGCTCGCGAATCATGAAAACAAAAACAACCAGATATTGAAGCAGAAGATCCACACACACATTCAGCTCTTCAGGTGCGTCTGTCTTTTAGCTTTATAGGAATTCAAAAGATGTTTGTTATATTTCCTCTGTTACATAGCGGTGTGTGTAAGTGTGAGGGTGTTTCTGTTGTTGGTGTAAAGTGCATCATTGTATTTGACTCATCGGTGTGTGTTTCAGTCGGTCCTGCTGCAGTCATGAGTGTCTCTCTTCACTGTGTGTTACTGTGCGTTTCACTGGCACTCACTGCTGCTTACGGTCAGTATGAAGCTGTCACCAAACTGCTAACACACACACACACACACACACACACACACACACACTAACACTAAACCTACCCATCTCACACACACACTAACCCTACCCCTAAACCTACCCATCTCACACACACACACACACACACACTCACTAACCCTACCCTTAAACCTACCCATCACACACACACACACACACACACACACACACACACACACACACACACACACACACACACACACACACACACACACACACACACTAACCCTATCCCTAAACCTGCCCATCACAAGAAACTTTCTGCATTTTTACATTTCCAAAAAACATCACTCATTAGGATTTATAAGCTGTTTCCCTCACGGGGACCAAAGAATGTCCCCACAAGGACAAGTATTTCAGATATTGCCACCTCTGTGGGGACACTTGGTCCTCACAATGTAATATAAACATGAGCACACTTCTGAACACACTTCTGAACACACTCTCTCTCACACACACACACACACTTACAGAAGTGTCTCTCTCCCTGTAGATTCCCAGGAGAGCCGTGAGTCGTTTGAGGGTAAGCACACTTTATTGGCTTTGGCCTATGTTTGCTTTGGCTTCAAGTGTCTGTCGACTGCAGCACGTCTGTGTTTAGGTTCTGAACTCATATCAATGACTCCAGATCAATGCCGTGAGACGTTGTTGCTCCCATAATAATCTGTTTTATATCAAGGCTTCTGTTTAATTTCAGTGTTTGTGAATCCGTATCAAGCAAATGCTTTCATGAGTAATCCACGAAATGGAATATACAACCCATACATCTACAGGAGGTACAGTAAACACACACACACTAACATACTAACTCCCCCACACACGCATAAACACACATTTACTCACACACACTCACTCACCTATATATACATCTAGTTATAAATACTCTAACCAAACTCTCACAGAACACTGACTGCATTGTAACATTTTAAACAGAAATATTATAAAACCATCATTTATATGGTACTTTATTTTTACATCTTGCTTTTGCTAATTAGATCGGACTCAAATGCAGGTTTTGTCAGATTTAGCTCAATTCTGGGAACAAATTTGTCCTCAAACTATAGCTAGATATGGACAAAAACACATTAATGCTAACAAATCTCATGAAATGTTGAATTTAAATGTTTGAGTTTTTAGCAGACGTAGGACCAAGTCATTGTTTTGCAAGTCACAAGTAAGTTTTGAGTCTTTGCATTCAAGTCTCGAGTCAAGACAGGCAAGTCCGAGTCAAGTTGCAAGTCCTCGATTATAAGCTTCAAGTCTTAAACAAGTCATTAATGCTTTTTACACAAATTAGTGTCTCAGTATTATAGTATTGGTGTTAATTACTATAGTTGTCAGGTTTCGTGGTAGTAGGAATTGAGAGGAGATGAGGATTACCAGGCAACAGGAATTTTAATGAACAAAAACACAGGAATCAAAGAAACCACGCAAACATTAACAAGAACCGACAAACACTCACTGGACAGCAGGAAACTAAATACAGATATCAATGAACACTTTGAGGTGATAACACGTGACACAGATGATCATAACGAGAAACAGGTGGTGGCTAATGAGGAAGTGATTTCAGGTGAGGATGCTGGGAAGTGTAGTAATGACAAAGACAGACTGGTGCAGACTAACATTGTAACAATAGTAGGCCTAAAAATGTATACTAATTTATCTCAGGAAGGCTTTTTTTTGCAATGCAGATTTAAAAATAAAAGTAACTGTTCATTGGGAAAATTAATTGTGATTTGCTACACATTGTTAAAATATTGAGTCCCTGGTTAAATTGTTTTGTTAACGCGACCGTAATTCTCAAATGTGATTTATCGTTTACACTATATGTTTAAATTAAGCACCAACACTTCAAAAGAAGTAGATTTAAAACTAGATTTGTTAGTGATTTTGAAAATATTACTATAAATTACAGCAACACCTCCCCCTTTGCGTTTTAGACGAGGTTCATGTTTATAACAGTAATCTTGTGGGGTTGACTCATTTAAAGTAATGTAATCGTTTGGTTTTAGCCAGGTTTCTGTCAAACACAGCACATCTAGGTTATAATCTGAAATCATGCCATTAACTACGAGTGATTTTGAAGTAAGGGATCAAATATTCAGCAACCCAAGCTTTATCATTTGCTCATCTGTATTATATCTGTTTTTTATTTGTTGAACATCAATTACATTTTTAACCTTAGATGGGTTTGGACGTTTTTTGGATTTCCAAATTCGGGGAACAGACACAGTCTCTATATGATGATATCTAGGTGAAAGAGGCTCTAAATGACGATATCTAGGTGAAAGAGGCTCTATATGATGATATCTAGGTGAAAGAGGCTCTATGTGATGATATCTAGGTTAAAGAGGCTCTATGTGATGGGATTTATCTGACCTTGGTGACGCGAGGCCGCTAGCAGACAGTCGGTTTAGCCAGTCTGTCTGCTTCCTGACCTGAGCCCCAGATTGTCATGTTTGAGCTCTGAGACTATGAGCCAAATTACTAGAGAGAAGAGCAGCACCATCCCAGGAGGGATGAATACTCTTTTCAACAGGTCAGGCTTGCCCCAAAAACTTTTCCAATTGTCTATGAATTCTACATTATTGTGCGGACACCACTCAGACAACCAGCCATTGAGTGAACATAATCTACTAACTATCTCATCACTCCTGCGAACAGGAAGGGGGCAAGAGCAAATTACAGTGCCTGACATCTTACTTGCGAGTCATCCGTTATTTGTCATCGGGTCCAGGTGAAGGTCCTAGTCAGATCTGGATACGGCCTGGATCCGGCAGGCTGCGGGAAAACCTTGGGATAAACAAAGACACTATAATTAGCGTAGATGCCATTATTCTTATGATGTAACAAGTACATCAGGATTTAAGGGAAGTGTTCCCAGTTCCGGCTGACCTAATCTTTGCAGCCTAACATTGAGTTATAGAAGTAGATAATGTATTATGTGAATGCTAGGCCAAAGAGATGTGTCTTTATATCTAGCTTTGAACTGACAGAGTGTGTCTGCTTCCCGTGAAGGACGTGAAGGACTATAATGCATTAAGAGCTCGCTCAAGTACTGCGGAGCTAAACCATTTAGTGCTTTATAAGTAATCAGTAATATTTTAAATGTATACGATGTTTAATAGGGAGCCAATGCAGTGTTGACAGAACCGGGCTAATATGGTCATATTTCCTGGTTCTGGTAAGAACTCGAGCTGCTGCGTTTTGGACCAGCTGTAGTTTGTTTATTAAGTCAAGTCAAGTCAAGTCAAGTGTATTTATATAGCGCTTTTCACAATATAAATTGCATCAAAGCAGCTTCACAGTATCAATCAAATAACATAACAATGTTTGTTTCTTAGTGGAAAAAACATCCACGTTAGGTAAGGCTGATCAATGGTATTAATGCTTGGTTAATTAATTTGAATATCCCCAACTGAGCAAGCCAAGGGCAACAGTGGCAAGGAACCAAAAAACTCCATCAAGTGACCTACTGGTGTCCTAAAACTCCATCAGGTGACTCAATGGAGAGAAAAAAACCTTGGGAGAACCAAGGCTCAGTCGGGGGCCATTTCTCCTCTGGTGTTTATGAACTAGATGCCGGATTTACAGTAACTGTAATTTGATACAGAATTTTGTTTTATTTTATCACTTCGGGGTGGGTACGCGAACCGGAATCACAACGTTTTATCTGTAGAGTGGGAAAGGGATCCTCCATAGGGAGAGGCTAGTTGGCACTTCAGCACTGCATTGTCATCGGGTCCAGGCAAAGCTCCTAGTCAGATCTGGATACGGCCTGGATCCGGTAGGCTGCGGGAAAACCTCGGGATAAACAAAGACACTAAAATTAGCGTAGATGCCATTCTTCTTATGATGTAACGAGTACATCAGGATTTAAGGGAAGTGTTCCCAGTTCCGGCTGACCTAATCTATGCAGCCTAACATTGAATTATAGAAGTCTATAATATATTATGTGTATGCTAGGTGAAAGAGATGTGTTTTTAGTCTAGCTTTGAACTGACAGAGTGTGTCTGCTTCCCGGACAATGGTAGGAAGACTGTTCCAAAGTTTTGGTGCTAAATAGGAAAAGGATCTACCGCCAGCAGTCGATTTTGATATTCTAGGTATTATCAACTGGCCCGAATTTTGAGATCGCAATAGACGTGAAGGACTATAATGCGTTAAGAGCTCGCTCAAGTACTGCGGAGCTAAACCATTTAGTGCTTTGTAAGTAATCAACAATATTTTAAAATTTATACGATGTTTAATAGGCAGCCAATGCAGTGTTGACAGAACCGGGCTAATATGGTCATATTTCCTGGTTCTAGTAAGAACTCGAGCTGCAGCGTTTTGGACCAGCTGTAGTTTATTTATTAAGCGTGCAGGGCAACCACCCAGTAGAGCATTACAATAATCTAGCCTTGATGTCATGAAAGCATGTACTAATTGTTCTGCATTTGTTAATGAGAGCATATGTCGTAATTTACATATATTTTTAAGATGGAAAAATGCGGTTTTACAGATACTAGACACGTGACTTTCAAATGAAAGATTGCTATCAAAGAGCACACCCAGGTTCTTAACCGACGAAGGCTTAACAGAGCAGCCATCAAGTGTTAGACAGTATTCTAGGCTATTACGTGTGGAAGTTTTTTGTCCAATAATTAGAATCTCTGTTTTTTCAGAGTTTAGTAGTAGGAAATTACTAGTCATCCAATTTTTTATATCAGCTATGCATTCCGTTAATTTTGTGAATTGGTAAGTTTCGTTAGGTTTTGAAGAAATATACAGCTGAGTATCATCGGCATAACAGTGAAAGCTAATTCCATGTTTCCTAATGATATCTCCTAATGGTAGCATGTACTGAGTGAACAGCAGCGGTCCTAGTACTGAGCCTTGTGGTACGCCATACTGAACTTGTGATCGATAAGACATCTCTTCATTTACTGCTACAAACTTTTAACGGTCAGATAAGTATGATTTAAACCATGCTAGTGCAATTCCACTAATGCCAACATAGTTTTCTAGTCTATTTAAAAGAATATTGTGGTCAATTGTTTCAAATGCAGCACTAAGATCAAGTAACACTAATAGAGAGCTGCAACCACGATCGGATGATAAAAGTAAATCATTTGTAACTCTAATGAGAGCTTTCTCAGTACTATGGTGCGGTCTAAATCCTGACTGAAAAAAGGCCGCTAGCAGATGGTCGGTTTAGCCAGTCTGTCTGCTTCCTGACCTGAGCCCCAGATTGTCATGTTTTAGCTCTAAGACTATGTGCCATATTACTAGAGAGAAGAGCAGCAGCAACCCAGGAGGGATGAACACCATCTCTTTTCAACAGGTCAGGCTTGCCCCAAAAACTTTTCCAATTGTCTATGAATTCTATATCATTCAACGGACACCACTTAGACAACCAACCATTGAGTCAGGCCAATCTGCTAACTATCTCATCACTCCTGCGAACAGGAAGGAGGCCAGAGCAAATTACAGTGCCTGACATCGTACTTGCGAGTTTACACACCTCTTTAATATTAATTTTGGTGATCTCCGACTGGCGGAGTCGAACATCATTAGTGCCGACATGAATAATGATCTTAGAGAATTTATGATTAGCATTAGCTAGCACTTTTAAATTTGCTTTGATGTCAGGCGCTCTAGCACTGAGTGGGGCAAATCGATTTGTTATGGTAATCGGAACGGAAGAGTGTTTTTTTAATCCGCGACTAGAGCGATCTCTCACGGTCACCCATCTGCCCTGCTGCGTGGGCTCTACTTCAGCCGGAACCGAATCATGTGCAGAGTTCACTATGCTAGGCGCATCCAAAATAGTATCTAAAGCTCTAGTACTATCCTTACTATTCTCAATTAAAGTTTGGATGCATGTCTCTAGCTCTGAAATCTTTTCCGTCAGCCTGACTGTCTCCTTGCATTTATCACAAATAAATCCTATATTGCCATCGGAGAAGGCTATACTAAACATATGACATGTGACACAGGTGACAATAACAGGACAAGACATTACTCACCGTTTGTGTTGATTGATT
>CM060618.1:41502631-41517631 GCA_030578275.1 Meda fulgida
ACTGTAGTAGACGGTTGCATAGTTATAATTTTGTCCCTGATATTATCGATCTTTTAAGTGAACAAGGTCATAAAGTCATTACTGCTGTATTGCTTGGAAACTTCTGTGCTTGAAGCTTTATTTTTCGTTAGTTTAGCTACTGTTTCAAATAAATACCTAGGATTATGTTTATTTTCTTCCAATAGGGTTGTTTTCTTCTAATTAGGAAAAATAAGCAGATCTAGCAGCTTTTAAGGCCTTTTCTGAACACAATCGAGCTCTCTCTCCACGAACTGCGAAAAACCTATAGTTTTGTTTTCTTGCAGCTACGCTCCATTTTTCTGAAGAGGAGGATCTATGACCTCCTCTATAGGGTCTAACGTAGCACCCGTGACACATGTTGCTTTTCAAATGTTTTCCGTTAGTTACAAATTACTTCATAAAAAAAGTATTCAGTAACATAATCCAAGCACCACAATATGAAAGAAATGTAATCTGATTACTTTTGGATTACTTCAAGGTCACGTATGTAAATAAAAGTCAAGTAAACAGCAATATCATCAAAGTACTTTTATTGAATATGAATGTAAAATAAATTTAAACTAATAAAAATGAGGTTAAGTGAGGTTAAATGAGGTTAACTAAGCAATCGTGTCTTGTTTCACCAACTAGAGACTACACATCCCTGTATATATTTATATAAAAGGCTATACCATCTACTAGTGGCTACAGTATTACACATGGTTTTATTCTTTATTTTTATTTCTTTGACACGTACAAGGGAAAAAACAATTATAGTTTATACACAACATTAAAAAGTCTACCTCATCTACATATTCTATTTCAAAACACATGTTGCTCAAGGCCGTGATCTTTCACTGACCCTGTGGAGTTAGACTTGATGGGGACTCGCGTGTTAATTCTACATTTTCCAGCTCATTTTCCGCTAGACAACGTACACAAAACTGCAATCGAAACTATAGTATTTTAAATCACTAACAAACACTACATTTTAGCTAGTCAGGGATGTGCAGAGAGTTCCCCAAGGGCAGGGGCTCAAATGTAAAAAAGGGGCATGCATATAGGCCTATATATATTTGTTATATATATTTTGTTGGTCAAAAATTTGGAAACATTACTATTTTTAATGTTTTATAAAGAATTATCTTATGCTCATCAAGGCTGCATTTTTTTTATTAAAAAACTGTAATATTGTAAAATATTACTACAATCTAAAATAATGATTTTGATACTTTTTTCAGGATTCTGTGTTTAAAAGTTGCAAAAAGAACAGCATTTATCTCAAATAGAAATATTTTGTACCAATATCCAAAAACAGCATATCTTCGCTTTACTTAATCTTGTCGACCACCCGGTGTGGGCCACAGCCTATGAAAGTTAGAGTAGCGAGAGCACGTAGATGTGAATTTGAGAACTTGTACAATAAATATTCGTACTTGTACGCTAAAACTGTTCAAAAGTTTGGGGTCAGTAATTTTCTTTCTTTCTTGTATTCAGCAAGGATGTGTTAAATTGATGAAAATTGATAGTAAAGACTTATAAAATAATTTCTATTTTAATTAAATACTGTTCTTTTTAACTTTTTATTTATCAATGAATCCTGAAAAAAGAATCACAGGTTCCAAAAAAACATTGCGCTCCACAACTGTTTCCAACATTGATAATAAATCAGCATTTTAGAGTGATTTCTGAAGGAACATGTGAAACTGAAGTTATGGTTAGTAATGATGCTGGAAATTCAGCTCTGCATCAGAAATAAATGATATTTTTTAAGTAGGCCTATATTAAATTAGAAAGCCATTATTTTAAATTGTAATAATTGGTTTCTGTATTTTTAATCAAATAAATGCAGGCTTGAAGCGCATAAGAGGCTTCTTTAAAAAAACATAAAAAATAGTAATGTCAATTTTTGCCCGGTACTCTACTATTATCAAAAATCACCATATCACGTGTTGTTGTCAGCCTACACTTCACATAATAGGCCTGTAGGTGGCGCTGGGCTTCGTTACTTTGAACCAACTATGATCGTTTTCAAATGGTAAACGGTGTATCAATATAACATAGGCTAAATACATGTGACTTGAATACTGCTTACATTAAAGCGACTTTTGGTGCTGGTTTTGTGCAGTGCTTTCTAGTCAATTAACATTCATTGTTTCAACGATTCAGATCCAGATCGCTTCATAAATGTAAATTCGTCTGTAATTTTCAAACGATTTCTGAATGACTAGAAAATTACCGCTCCAGCTCACATTGTCCAATGAAATTTGAACTTCTTGTGCCAGATGGCGATTGGTCGGTGTAGGCTATTATATAACAAACAGTCATCAATGAATTATGTAATATTTTAAAATATATAATATATGGATTTTTATGTGGAAGATAGCCTACCTTTGATAATTGAAAAAAAAAGTTTAAAAATGTTTATTTTATTAAAAGTTTATTTTAAAAGTTTATTTTTTCCTCACTGCTCACTGCTGAAAGAAGCATATATTTTGGCTCAGCGCATCAGTTCGGTTCCCGAGCAGACTGTGGAAGACTTTCGATTAATTTTGAAAAAGGGCAGGGGCTCGAGCACCCACATTTTTGTGGAAAAAACAAACAAACATTTATTTTGCTTAAAATTAAACCATTGTAATCCTGAAAGTATTCCCATTTTGAACTAATTGTATTCTGTTTACTTTGTTTATTGATGTAACTGTAACGAATGACAGTTTTTGTATCCTGAATGCGTAACGCCGTGTATTGTTACAATACAATCCTGAACATGTTGTTAATGTAGATGATTTAAAGAGTTCTTCCTCTCCTCTAGCAACAAATGAACGGATTTGAATGAACAAATTAACAAATGAATTTTCCTCAGGGTTAGAGCATGACATCTGATGCGATACGTTAGTAGACACATATAAAACACATCATTAATTACATTTTTAATTTCATCTGGCCAGTAATTTTATCAGACCAATTAAAAGTCTAAATGGCAGGAAAACATCCCTTATTGTTTAGTCAACCCCTACAAGTGCATAAATCAAGAGACACGAGAAACCAGACAACTTGATGGAAAGAACCGTGAAAACAGCAGTAAACACAGACAGACAAGGCAAGTCAAGTCAGCTTTATTTCTAGAGCTTTATACAATACAGATCATCTCAAAGCAGCTTCACAGAAATAGACAGGATTCAGCTTAATTATTCAGCTTAGTTATTAAGCATTGGAATATCACAAATCATAAACATCGACTAGGGAAACATTAATATGGTTGCATATTAGATTAGAATAACAAAAACAGTATTCTGATAAACTGTGCAACACGCAGTTTATTATCTTATAGTTTTGTGCAGAGCCATTGAAACGTTTTCCAACGTTGAAATCTACTTTTGTGTAGATTTTTGTTGATTTAAATAATAAAAGCCCGGAAGCGGAAGTGACGACTGTTGCAGTAATGGTGACGTGCTTCCGCTCAGGAGCAATGGCTCGCGCTGCTGGATGCGTTTGTTGATCAGTGATAAACGTGAATATTAGATATATTTATTAAAGTGATTTGAGGTGAGTTTGACTTTTACTCTGATCACGTGAAGCTCATTCACCCCGCGACACGTTCACGTGACTCGTTTATTATCCAGAGCTAATTCATAACATAAGATTATCAGTTTGTACAGTGTTCACATAGCGACACTAAAGCTGAAACATTCATAACCCTTCAGTGCTTCAGTTTCTTTTTCATAACCTGATGTAATGTTATTTTTCATAACCTGATGTAATGTTATTTTTATTTATTTTTATTTTATCGTGGCTCTTGATGCACATGTAGGGTTTGAAATGTTATGCCGTGAAATGTTATGATTTGATTAAAAAACGAAACATTTGCAGTTACAGTAGGATAATAATACTGCTGTAATTGAGTGGTGAAAACATGTAGTCAGATCATTTACCGTGGTAAAGGAGATAATCGTCTCTCTGTCTCTCTCTCTCTGTCTTTCTCTCTCTCTGTCTGTCTCTCAGTCTCTCTCTCTCACTGTCTCTCTCTCAGTCTGTCTGTCTCTCTCTCTCTGTCTCTCAGTCTCTCTCTCTGTCTCTCTCTCTCTCTCTCTCTAAGTCTCTCTCTCACTCAGTCTCTCTCTCTCACTGTCTCTCTCTCAGTCTCTCTATATCTCTCTCTCTGTCTGTCTCTCAGTCTCTCTCTCTCTCTCTCTCTCTCTGTCTGTCTGTCTGTCTGTCTCTCTCTCTCTGTCTCTCAGTCTCTCTCTCTGTCTCTCTCTCTCTCTCTCTCTCTCTCCGTCTCTCTCTCTCTCTAAGTCTCTCTCTCACTCAGTCTCTCTCTCTCACTGTCTCTCTCTCAGTCTCTCTATATCTCTCTCTCTCAGTGTCTCTTTCAGTCTCTCTCAGTGTCTCTCTCTCTCTCTCTCTCTCAGTGTCTCTCTCTCTCTCTCTGTCTCTCAGTCTCTCTCTCTCTCTCTGTCTGTCTGTCTGTCTCTCTCTCTCTCTCTCAGTCTCTCTCTCTCAGTCTCTCTCTCTCACTGTCTCTCTCTCAGTCTCTCTATATCTCTCTCTCTCAGTGTCTCTTTCAGTCTCTCTCTCAGTGTCTCTCTCTCTCTCAGTGTCTCATTCCCTCATCCGTCTGAAGGAGTGTGTGAGGGATGATCTGCTATTGATTGATGATATTCCTAACTCTCTCTCTTTCTCTGTGTGTGTGTTCAGGTGAAGCCGCCGGACGGTCATCATCATCATGGGTCGCCGCTCCACCTCCTCCACTAAGAGTGGGAAGTTCATGAACCCCACTGACCAGGCCAGTGAGTACACACACACACACACACACACACACACTCACTCACTCACTCACTCACTAACTCACACACACACACACACACACACTCACTCACTCACACACACACACACTCACTCACTCACTAACTCACACACACACACACTCACTCACACACACACACACACTCACTCACTCACTCATTCACACACACTCACTCACTCTCTCACACACACACACACACACACTGACTCACTCACTCACACACACACTGACTCACTCACTCACACACACACTGACTCACTCACTCACACACACTGACACACACTCACTCACTCACTCACTCACTCACACCAGATTACCTCATGAGTGTGTGTGTAAATGACTTATCACCAGTGCGTGTGTGTGTGTGCAGGGAAGGAGGCGCGCAAGAGAGAGCTGAAGAAGGTAAGCACACGACCTCTGACCCCGAGCCAGAGAGTGAAGCTTCAGTCAGTGTATTCATGAGCCGGCTGCGTATTAATATAGTTCACAGTACAGTTAAAGGTATAGCGGAGGATTCTTTCCGAATTTTAGAGAAGACCCGCCCTCTCCAATTTTTTTTAAAATGCACATGCGCAACACTCTATTTGCTCCCGAGAGGGAACGCCTGTTAGCATCGCTGATCATAGCGTACATTAACTTTCACTAGCAGTGATTTTAAATGGATTTCTGTAAATAGCATGACAAACTTTACCTGTCTAGTAGAATCTTCGTGACTGAGCCCAACCTGTGCTTTCAGCGCACGCCAGCATGAGAAATATTCACCCAAAATCAATCTGGTCTTGTTTCTATATTCTGCGGCCTTTCTCTTCTTATCATACACTTCATATACATTTTTGCTCTTTCGACCCTCAGCCATTTTCAGAGGAATGGCTGAAACCGTAACTCATCACACATAATACACCTGAAAGTGCGCATGCGCAGAAAGTGAAAACTACATAGGGACCAGTGATGCGCGGGTCAATGTATAAACAACCCGCACCCGACCGACGTTTTCAACTAACCCGCCCGCAACTCGGACCGCAAAAAAAAAAAAGAAAGTAAATATTGTACCCGACCCGCTTCCTGATCCGCATTTTTTAAAAGTAGTAAATGCTCATCGTAGCGTCATTGGGCTATAGACGTCTAACACAAATGTGTAAATAGCATAGCAAGAAGTACACATGACAAAGCCAGCACTTTGGTCATCATCTTTCATTATTTCGGCAAATGTCTCCCACACTTTGCTCTTTCTATGTGTGTAGCTATTTGCGGAGCTTCCACTCCTCAGTCTTCACCTCTTCTCTTGCTGCCTCCATCTCTCCTGCAGACTGTAGTGATGGCCGGTTCATCAACGAATCGTTCTTTTGAACCGGTTCTTTTTAGTGAACCGGTCGAACCGGACTGAATCGTTCGAAACAGTTCGTGTCTTGCGTCAGTGCTTAATCCACAAGTTACTAAAGTTACTCACTTTCAGACATGCCTGACAGTCCCTCCGAATCGAAATAAACCAATATCCCGGAGTATATTTTACTCCAGTAACTCCAACAGTTCACTAAACTGAGACATGTTGGTGCCACTGCTGAGAGAAGTGATGAGCACGAGCAGCTGATACTGCGCATCCGCGTGCTTCCCAACGCACAGGTACAGTTCTCGGATCCCACCAGTACAGAACCCAGACTGAGCTCGTGCGTTATCTTCGTGCCAGTTATTCAGCCAATAAAGTGTAGGCCTTTGTATTACATAGAAAATTGTGTCTAGTACTATATACAAAGGTTTAATAGGCATCTTTATTTCAAACGACCCGACCGACTGCGACCCGAATATCATTAAAACTATTTTTGGATGACTCTTAACTGCGGGTAACCACGGGTGACCGCAGGCACCCGCTCATTTTGGATCAACCCGCGCATCACTGATAGGGACGAGCACGTACGACGGCCTTACGTAAACATATCAGAATGATTGACACATAGGTGGACCAATAGTATAGGCTACCCACCCAGAAAAAGAAAATCCTCCGCTATGCCTTTAATATCATCATAACACACATTATCATCAGCTGGAGGTAAACGTGTGTGTGTGTCATAGAACAAGAAGCAGAGGATGATGGTCCGAGCGGCTGTGCTGAAGATGAAGGACCCGCGTCAGATCATCAGAGACATGGAGAAACTCGACGAGATGGGTGTGTGTGTGTGTGTGTGTGTGTGTGTGCGCGTGTGTGCGAGAGAGAGTGAGTGAGTGAGTGAGTGAGTGAGTGAGTGAGTGTGTGCGTGTGTCTGTGTGTGTGTGTGCGCGTGTGTGTGCGCGCGCGCGTGTGTCTGCGCGTGTTGTGCGCGCGTGCGCGTGCGAGAGAGTGAGTGAGTGTGCGTGTGCGAGAGAGTGAGTGTGTGTGTGTGCGCGTGTGTGCGCGTGTGTGCGCGCGTGTGTGCGCGTGTGTGCGCGTGTGTGCGCGTGTGTGAGCGCGCGAGCGTGTGTGTGTGTGCGCGCGTGCGTGCGTGTGTGTGCGTGCGTGTGCACGTGTGTGCGTGCGTGTGCACGTGCGTGTGTGCGTGCGTGTGTGTGTGTGTGCGTGTGTGTTCAGCTGAGTTTCATGAGTGGTTGTGCTGGAGATGGCACTGATGTGTGTGTGTGTGTGTATTTTAGAGTTCAACCCTGTGCAGCAGCCGCTGCTGAACGAGAAGGTGTTGCGCGACAAGCGTAAGAAGCTGCGCGAGACGTTCGAGCGAATCGTGCGCCTGTACGAGCGAGAGAACCCAGAAACGTATAAAGATCTGCGTAAGCTGGAGGTCGAGTACGAGACCAAGAGAGGCCAGCTCTCGCTCTACTTCGACTCCGTCAAGGTGTGTGTCCGACACACACACACACTCTCCATGTGCTTTAGTCTGCACACCGCATCACAGCTGGTGATGCTGTGGACATGCAGAATAACATGAAATATGATTTTAGTAATGCTGTGTCTGTGGTGTGTGGCTGTGGTGTGTGTGTGTCAGAATGCGGAGTCGGTGGAGGTGGACAGTATTCCTCTGCCAGACATGCCTCACGCTCCCTCCAGCATCCTCATCCAGGACATCCCTCTACCCGGAGCCCAGCCACCCTCCATCCTGAAGAAGAGCTCAGCACTCGGGTCAGAACACAAACACACACACACACATCCCACATGCAGGTCCTCCATCTGATCTGGATACGGCCCAGATCCGGCTGACTATAACCAATCAGAAAAGAGAGATGAGTTTTTTTTTTGGGCAACCTTCGTTCTCATGATCGATCGTCACTGTCACGTACGAGAACTTGAGTACTCTGGTACTCGTGCCCATCCCTATCATTGATGAAACACATTACAATATCGGATACCATCAGGACTGTGTGTTGATGTGTGTTGATGTGTGTTGATGTGTGTTGATGTGTGTTGATGTGTGTCGATGCGTGTTTCAGGAAAGGTTCAGCGCTCTCTGCTGCTGCTCTGGCTGGAGTTCCTCGCCTGCCGCCGGGACGCAAACCACCAGGACCCCCGCCAGGACCCCCGCCACCACAGATCCTGCAGCTGTACGCCAGCACACGCCGCACAGGTACACGCTACACACATGCTACACGCCAGATACACGCTACACACATGCTACACGCTGGATACACACTACACACATGCTACACGCCAGATACATGCTACACACCAGATACATGCTACACGCCGCACAGGTACACGTTACACGGCAGATACATGCTACTTACCAGATACACGCTACACACAAGCTACACACCAGATACATGCTACACGCCGCACAGATACAAGCTATACGCCAGATACACGCTACATGCCAGATACACACTATATGCCAGATACACGCTACACGCCAGTTACACACTACACGCCAGATACACACTACATGCCAGATACACACTATATGCCAGATACACGCTACACGCCAATTACACACTACACGCCAGATACACACTATGCCAGAGACACGCTACATGACAGATACACACTACATGACAGATACACACTACATGGCAGATACACGCTACACTCCAATCACACGCCAGATACACGCTACATGACAGATACACGCTACATGACAGATACACACTACACGGCAGATACACGCTACACTCCAATCACACGCCAGATACACGCTACACGCCAGATACACGCTACACTCCAGCCACACACAATATACACGCTACACGCCACATACACGTTACATGCCAAATACACACTATATGCCAGATACACGCTACATGACAAATACACACTACACGCCAGATACACGCTACACTCCAATCACACGGCAGATACACGCTACACGCCAGATACACGCTACATGCCAAATACACACTATATGCCAGATACACGCTACATGACAGATGCACGCTACACGCCAGATACACACTACACGCCAGATACACGCTACACTCCAATCACACACCAGATACACGCTACACGCCAGATACACCCTACACTCCAGCCACACACCAGATACACGCTACACGCCAGATACACCCTACACTCCAGCCACACACCAGATACACGCTACACGCCAGATACACACTACACGGCAGATACACGCTACACTCCAATCACACACCAGATACACGCTACACGCCAGATACACGCTACACTCCAGCCACAGACCAGATACACGCTACACGCCAGATACACACTATATGCCAGATACACGCTACACTGCAACCACACACGAGATACACGCTACACGCCAGATACACACTACACTCCAGCCACACGCCATACGCCAGATACACGCTACATGCTATTTGCAAGATACCTGCTACAGGTCAAGTCAAGTGTATTTATATAGCACTTTTCACAATATAAATTGCATCAAAGCAGCTTCACAATATCAATCAAATAACATTACAATGTTTGTTTCTTAGTGAAAAAACATCCACGTTTGGTAGGGCTGATCAATGGTATTAATGCTTGGTTAATTAATTTGAATATCCCCAACTGAGCAAGCCAAAGGCAACACACTCCAGCTCCAGCTACACACTACATGCCAGACACTCCAGCTACACACTACGTGCCAGATAAACATTACACTCCAGCCACACGCAACACGCCAGATACATGCTAACACTGAGCCAAGGTCTTTAGCTTACATTCTTTTTCCAGTTCAAACTTTCTTCAGGTTTTTTGTTGATAATTTGTGTGTGTGTGTGTGTGTTATTTCCCACTCAATGTTGTGTGTTTTTGTCAGAGGGCAGCGGTGGCTCAGACACTGAAATGATGGACACTGGAGCACGAAACTCTGACAGCGAGAGCGACACAGACGACGACAGCGACTCTCAGGACGACAGTGGCGGAGAAAGAGACAATACAGATGCTGGCGCGAGAGTGACAGCTGATCGCCACGACGACCGCGATGAGGAGAGAGACCGGGGCGAGAAACACACAGGTGGCCTTCACTTACTGCATCCATGGAGTACAGATATGAGTACTGTAACTCCAGGGGCTTTCCCAGACTGAGACAGAATTTGGGTACAAACTAAAAAGACTGGTACTTAGAATTAATATAATTTAATACTAAAGTGTTTTCTTATAAGATTTTTGAGTCAGTTTTTATAAAGGCATCTTTACTTTTGACCATTGGGATCAAATACGTAATCCGACACTGATAAAGATATGAATGTTGCACTGTGTTTGTTTCCCTCAGGTCGCAGTGTGCGGTTCGCAGACATGCCTCCGCCCAAAGACAAGAGGAAGAGGAGGGTGGTGAAGACGAAGAGCATCACACCACTGCAGGCCATGATGCTGCGGATGGCAGGTGTGTGTGTTGGTCAGCACTGATGAAGAGCTTGAGCTCGCTCTCAGACAGGAGTGGCATACAGACGTGTGTGTGTGTGTGTTCAGGTCAGTCTGTCCCGGAGGAAGAGGAGGAGGAGGAGGATGAAGAGGAGTACTCGGACTCTGAGGAGTCGGATTCTGAGGACCAGGTCTCCGCCGAAGCCGCTCAGTCATTGGTCAATCCCAGACTTTCTGTTCCATCGGCACCAATGGCAGCGCAGCAGCCTCCTCCACACATGCAGGCACAACCAATCACAGGGCCTCCTCCTTTAGGACCACCTCCTGCTCCTCCATTGAGGCCACCAGGCCCGCCGTCCGGCCCGCCTCCAGGCCCGCCTCCCGGTGCGTTACATCACTCATCATCATTATGCTAATGAGCAGCTCATTGACACTGGAGTCCTAATAAAGCACTAAATGAAGTAGTGAACGTAATGTTAGTGATTGTGTTGTGATGCAGGCGCTCCCCCTTTCCTGAGGCCTCCTGGACTCCCCGGGTCCCTCAGGGGCCCGATGCCTCGCTTGCTGCCTCCAGGACCCCCCCCGGGCCGCCCCCCCGGCCCTCCCCCGGGCCCCCCCCCGGGCCTGCCTCCAGGACCCCCCCCCCGAGGGCCCCCGCCCCGCCTGCCGCCTCCGGCCCCGCCAGGTGTGTGTGTGTGTGTGTGTGTTAATGACTCATAATAATGGCCACACTGATGCTTTAATGTGTTGTTGTTGGTTTGCAGGAATGCCTCCGCCCCCCCCTCCGCCCCGCTCCGGCCCCCCCCGCATGGCCCCGCCCCCCTCTCTGTTCCCGCCTCCGCTCACTCCCAACGTGCTCAGCGCTCCGCCCAGCCTCCGCCAGAAGAGTCCTGCGGCTCCGCCCCCCTCCGGTGACACCCCCCTCCCGCCTCCCCCCAGAGGCTCCGCTCTGCAGATGCCGCCGCCCCCCGGCACCTCCGCCCACCCACTCGCCCCCACCATCGAGAAGCGGGCCACCGTCACAGGCGGCTCCGGCACGGCCTCGGCCCAGCCGGGGGGCGCCACCATCTCCGCCAAGCCCCAAATCATCAACCCCAAGACGGAGGTGACACGCTTCGTGCCCACGGCGCTCCGCGTGCGCAGGGACCGGGCCGGCGGGCCGGAGAGAGCCAGCCGGAGGGAGGAGGAGCCCCGACACCAGGCCACCGCCCACCCGAGCCAGCCGGACCGGCCCGCGCCGCCCAGCATGAAGACCAAGGACCAGATGTACGAGGCCTTCATGCGGGAGATGGAGGGCCTGCTCTAGCTACTCTCACTAACAGCCACATGTCCGTATGCAGTGGCGCTCGCTTTAGAAGCTCTTTTGTACCTTTTCTCTCAGCAGCGTCACGTGATTGTGTTTTATCTGTAAACATGAATAAAAATGTCAAACCCCTGCCGAGTCGTTTTGGTAATGATGTTGGTAAACCAGAGCTTTCTGCATCGTGTGTTCATTAGCCCCTGACCTCGGTTAGAGCCGCTTCACGACTGAAACCTCATTCTGCTTAATTGTACATTAGTGTTCGAACTTAAAACTTAACATCTTCACCCTTTATTCAAATACTATTAATGTGTTGAAAGATTTTGTAGGCATATTGTGTTGGGAAAATTTACTTTTTGAACAATTCTTCTAAAAAAACACTTCCTTATAATTTGGTTGTATATATAAATTAAACGTGATCTTTGCTTGTCACATTAGGATAAATACAAATGCTATATTTAAGTCATTGAGGAAAGATGATGAAATATGACATACATGTACAGGTCCTAAAAAATTTAGCATATTGTGATAAAGTTCATTATTTTCCATAATGTAATGATAAAAAATAAACTTTCATATATTTTAAATTAATTGTACACCAACTGAACTATTTCAGGTCTTTTATTGTTTTAATACTGATGATTTTGGCATACAGCTCATGAAAACCTAAAATTCCTGTCTCAAAAAATTAGCATATTTCATCCGACCAATAAAAGAAGTGTTTTTAATACAAAAAAAAAAGTCAACCTTCAAATAATTATGTTCAGTTATGTACTCAATACTTGGTCGGGAATCCTTTTGCAGAAATGACTGCTTCAATGCGGCGTGGCATGGAGGCAATCAGCCTGTGGCACTGCTGAGGTGTTATGGAGGCCCAGGATGCTTCGAGAGCGGCCTTAAGCTCATCCAGAGGGTTGGATCTTGCGTCTCTCAACTTTCTCTTCACAATATCCCACAGATTCTCTATGGGGTTCAGGTCAGGAGAGTTGGGAGGCCAATTGAGCACAGTAATACCATGGTCAGTAAACCATTTACCAGTGGTTTTGGCACTGTGAGCAGGCGCCAGGTCGTGCTGAAAAATGAAATCGTCATCTCCATAAAGCTTTTCAGCAGGTGGAAGCATGAAGTGCTCCAAAATCTCCTGATAGCTAGCTGCATTGACCCTGCCCTTAATAAAACACAGTGGACCAACACCAGCAGCTGACATGGCACCCCAGACCATCACTGACTGTGGGTACTTGACACTGGACTTCAGGCATTTTGGCATTTCTTTCTCCCCTGTCTTCCTCCAGACTCTGGCTCCTTGATTTCCGAATGACATGCAACCACTGAGCAACAGTTCAGTGCTGCTTCTCTGTAGCCCAGGTCAGGCGCTTCTGCCGCTGTTTCTGGTTCAAAAGTGTCTTGACCTGGGGAATGCGGCACCTGTAGCCCATTTCCTGCACACGCCTGTGCACGGTGGCTCTGGATGTTTCTACTCCAGACTCAGTCCACTGCTTCCGCAGGTCCCCCAAGGTCTGGAATCGGTCCTTCTCCACAATCTTCCTCAGGGTCCGGTCACCTCTTCTCGTTGTGCAGCGTTTTTTGCCACACTTTTTCCTTCCCACAGACTTCCCACTGAGGTGCCTTGATACAGCACTCTGGGAACAGCCTATTTGTTCAGAAATGTCTTTCTGTGTCTTACCCTCTTGCTTGAGGGTGTCAATGATGGCCTTCTGGACAGCAGTCAGGTCGGCAGTCTTACCCATGATTGCGGTTTTGAGTAATGAAACAGGCTGGGAGTTTTTAAAAGCCTCAGGAATCTTTTGCAGGTGTTTAGAGTTAATTAGTAGATTCAGATGATTAGGTTAATAGCTCGTTTAGAGAACCTTTTCATGATATGCTAATTTTTTGAGACAGGAATTTTGGGTTTTCATGAGCTGTATGCCAAAATCATCAGTATTAAAACAATAAAAGACCTGAAATATTTCAGTTGGTGTGCAATGAATCTAAAACATATGAAAGTTTAAGTTTTATCATTACATTATGGAAAATAATTAACTTTATCACAATATGCTATTTTTTTGAGAAGGACCTGTATATCTATATTAAATAGTAATGGTGTTCGGTTTGAACAGAACTCAAGTAAACTACAGATTCCCCATAATAGTTTCTCATTTAGGATGTGTGTCATTATTTGAAGTAATTTCCATGTAATTCATAATCGATAAACACAGTGGTGTTAAAATCCAGGCCCGCTGTTCTTTCTCACACACACACGCACACGCACACGCTGTTTGCGCGATCCTCCGTCACTTCCGCTCGAGGGCGGGGTTTCAGCAACACGTGGCTAACGCGCCACAACCATGTCGGATCCTAGAGAAGCGTCTTCAGATGAAGATAAGAAACACACACGCAGAGCCGAAGACACACACACCGAGGACATGGAGCCGAGCGAAGACACACACACCGAGGACATGGAGCCGAGCGAAGACACACACACCGAGGACATGGAGCCGAGCGAAGACACACACACCGAAGAGACACACAAGAGTTTCAGAGACCTGGTGAGACGCGCGCACACAGTCAGTGTCCATCACACTCGGGTATTATTATTAATAACACGGGCTGTTTACTTTAGTGCCCATTACTTTAGTGACGCGAAACGACTCTTTCTGAACCAGAGAGGCTTTGAACGCCAATTTTTGTGTTGATTTCGCGAAACTTGCGCGTTCACTTTCCTGCCGCCTGCTGGTCAAAACACGAGAAGCGCGCGCACACAAGTCCGTTTAATACAGTGCATAATCCATAATATTTCACCTAATTAAGTACACGTGATAGTCTTATTTAGTCTTATTAGTCTTAGTTATTTTCGCACAGTGTGCAGTTTCTGTATTATGAATTGTACGTTTTCCACCACACTATAATTCAGTGTTAGGCTGCATAGATTAGGTCAGCCGGAACTGGGAACACTTCCCTTAAATCCTGATGTACTCGTTACATCATCATAAGAAGAATGGCATCTACGCTAATTTTAGTGTCTTTGTTTATCCCGAGGTTTTCCCGCAGCCTACCGGATCCAGGCCGTATCCAGATCTGACTAGGAGCTTTGCCTGGACCCGATGACAACGCAGTGCTGAAGTGCCAACTAGCCTCTCCCTATGGAGGATCCCTTTC